>JAECUM010094935.1:0-48613 GCA_016617855.1 Megalonaias nervosa | reverse complement strand
AGTATAGGTGTTGGTTGCACCCATGCAGGCATACTACCGTCCGGTTGTAATTTGGGCCCTTTTGCAAGCATGGGTTTTGTTGCCACAAGCAACCGATTCCTGTCTGAAGCATCCTCCACATCCTGTTGTACAACAGTTTCCAACTTGGCCACACGATTCACCAGCAGATCTGCCTAGTCTTCGGCTTGTTTTTGTTAAACCACATACTTTTCCAGCTTGTCCACACAGTCCTCTATGGGTCCTTGGCATTTTTTCTACCACAAAAAACTCTTCCAGCCTGAACAAACGATTTTCCACTTTTTTCTGTTCCAACACATACATCTTCATTGGAAACACACGGCCCTCCAACGGGCCTGGCTTGTTTCCATTTTCTGTTGTTTTTGTTTTTGTTTTTTCGCCACATACTTTTCCAATGCAACAACACGATCCTCCATCGGGTATATCGACTTCCATTGTTTACACCACATCCTTGCTCGAGTTTTGTTTGGGATAGTTGTTGTTTTGTCCATTCGTTGGTCTCCATAATTGATAGAGTCGAAATGTGCCAATCTCAAACCATTTCTTGGCTTCTGCTATGGCGATCTTTCTCCGAAATCTTCGTATCTCTTGCTCCTGTCCAGGTAGAAGGACTCGTTCAACGGGTATTCTATAGATCTATGATATGTCCAATACATCTAGGTGTTGCGGTAGACCTAGGTGTTGTGCTGGAAAAACGAGGACGTTTCTAGGTGCCACCACAAAACCAACAAGTTTGGGTTAGTTTTTGTGTATGGTTTATACGGATTGGTGTAGTTATGCCATTTTTGATTAATGCTTCGTATAGGTTTACATTGTCTGTGGTTATGATTTCTTCCTCCTCTTTATTAGAAACAAATTCATAAACATTCCCTTTACATAGCGAAAATCATTCAAGGGAGGTAACTTTGCGAAACTTTGAAGGAGTGCAGAGATATACTGAAATATTGCCGAAAATATAATGCACGTGAAATCATGACTTCTATAAATATTTCATTATGTAGCATTTGGCTCTTTTTCAAAATCTGAAAAATGGAATAAAATTAAGGCGGCTATTTACATCATTGCAAAAATGTAAGAAATATCTACACGGCATGAATGTTTAAGGGAATTTGAAATTGGTAAAAAAAAACCATGGAACATTATAAACATCGCTACTCATCTTAACAAGGCATCGGCATCGTGAATTTCTTGGAGCCTTTTGAGTTTCAGACAATATGTATTCTGGACCCACAAGTTTAAAATCATAGCATTTTTTGTTGGCTATCATACATCAGATGGGTATTCATTCGAATCTTTTAGCACAGGACCATTGTTATTAGCGTTACCTGCTACTTGCACTTTTATGGAAAACCTTCTGGAGAATGATTTACTGTCACAGAACTTTGGAATGACCTTGTTCACCTAAAAAAACAAAGTTTGTTGGTTTAGTCAGTTCTTGCTTTATTCGAACTGGCCTGATGTCTGAAAGGCGATTTCATGGTCCAGAAAATCATAGGTCTTTACGACCTGTGATGCCATACATTTGTTGTCTTCTTCTTGCTTTCGGTACTTGTTCATCGGCTTTATTCTACACCTAACTTATTATTAAAACTACTCAGGGCGAAAAGTGGGGATTAGGAGGTGTCAGTCTGCAAATAGTGCATAATTTCTAATATCTTTCAGTGTGCATCGTAGGATTAACGATATCTCAGAATCGTTGTTTATGACTTTGTATGAATCACGTGAAGTGATTCCCACAAGACCAGCTGACCAGTCGTGGCGTAGGAATTAAACCCAGGACTCCTGCGTACGAATCAATCACGCATGAACGATGTCCAAAGTAGTCTGTTCCCTTGGCCCAGTGTATTATCGTCTGTACCGAGCATCAAGACTATCTTCTACCAAAAAATATTAAGAACATATTTTCATATATTCGGTGTGTTTCAATAAATAAGACCTCCCAAAAACAACTGGTACATAATTGTAACATTCATTACACTGAAAAATCATGGCAAAAGGAAAGCGACACAGAAAATAGCGTTACTTCAAACTATATTAAAGTATTAGCTTTTAGAGCCTTATCAACGCTGTTAAGTAATTCATAATTCAAGTTTATATTCATAGCTTCTGTCATTTCAACATACTTCGTCTCACCCAGCAATGTTAATCTAAACATTTTTGTTGTTGTCAAAAGCAATAAAATGAAATTCACGATAAACCTCTCCGCCTTTACACACTTTACAAACACCTAAACTAGGATCAAATAGCAACACAATGTCTTCCTGTTTCTATTTTTAGATTATGTGGCTCAAACCCTATGTGACCTTTTAAAAGACAACAAGCATATTTTTGTATCCTATCTCTTATGGTTGTGCGCATTGTCAAGCCGTACTCGATTACAGACAATATTCTTACCTGAATCAGTCATTCGTCCAGGTCACGTGGTTTAGATCAAGGCGCGGCGTCTCACTAAAACGGCTGTACAATTATATCGACCAGGCAGTTTTAAATTCCTCCTGTATTTGTTGACGTCTCATCGTTTGAGCAGGTTTTATTTTTAGAGGTAAGTAACTACATAAATCATTCATATATACGAAAAAGAATAGGTGAAATTATAAAAGGCGACATAGTATCGAAGATCTGACAGTTTTGTTTTACCTGTCAGTCAGCAGTGTTTACATTTTCTTCGCAACAAAATGGTATTTACGATGACCTGGTTACAGTAGTCAAGTCGCGCCGAATAGCGCAACTAAGAACTTACATACTGGTCAGACGTTTTTATACATACTTATAAATAAAATGTACAAAAGTAACGTACTGACCATGACCGGTTTTCTATTTAGAAACATTAAACTGATGGTTGTTTTCCTCTTTATGCAATGACTGATATGGAGTCGATGTAACCCTAGGTGGTAGAGTGTCAGATTCATAATTGAAGAGTCGCGGATTCGACACCCGACTGGGTCGGCTGCTCTGCATGTCCTTGAGAACGGCACCTAGCTTTCCTTTCCACGGCATGATTTAGATAATAATGTGTTAAAAGTGATGTTAAAAACTGACCAGCCGATGCAGTGACTGGTCTCGATGCAGTTTTTGATCTTATTTACAAAGTACATGTTATTTAAATTCATACATTCCATCCAAGGTAATGTACTTACACCTGGTCGGGTTTAGAATAGGTTTGAATTCATATTAATTACTGGATCCAAACAGAATTGGTACGAATGTATATTAACTACTGGATCCAAATAGAATTTTTACGAATATATGTTAACTACTTGTTCAGATAATCCAGGGGCCCCGAGTGACCTAGTGGTCTAAAGCGCTCGAGTCTCAGGTTCGACCAGTGTGGGTATGTGAGAAAGCTTGCCAGTAGTTTTTTGTGGGTCGTTGGTTCTTTCTGCGGTTTTCCCGGGTTCTTCCGCCACCATTTATACTGGCCGCCATGTAGCATCTTGTGCTGAAAAATGGCGTTAAACTATATAACAACAACATGTTCAGATAATCTAAATTTGGCTAGAAGGACTCGTGTGATCAAAAGTGATTATGTATATACAGTGAAAAAAAGTTTAGTCAGTTACTGCAGTTATCCCAAGTATGTCCCGTCAACTGTTATTATAATGACTGGGGAAAAGACTTTTTAGTGGTAACTATAGTCACTACTACTGCCATATCAGTCACATCTACCAACACCATCGTTACCAGTCCGACACCAACAAAACACTGTTACCTCTCTCTCTCTCTCTCCTTTTTCTGCTGCTAAAAAGATGATCGTTACTGCAGAAGGATGCGCAGACTGTCTTTAAGTTTAAAATCTGGTTCAAGTAAGTGTTTCACACTTATTACTTGAAACGTTAATTTTTCATTCATTATTCAGCTTTATCTTTATATTGTTATGGGAATCGCAAATTCTCAAGTGATGGTACATAAATGTCATCGCCTATAGCTGAATAGTACTAACAAATTTAACCCCCGATTTAATAAGGAAAGAGGCGATAGATGTAAATATGTCCATTTTATTATTTTATAATACTAGAATACCTCTGTGATTATTGAACAAAGCAACTGCAAAACAAAACATGTATAACTATCGACATATTAGGAATGGCACGTTAAACATTTTACTGGACGTGTAGGAGGAAAAGGACTAAAACATTAATGTATAACAACACAATAGATACAGAACTGTTTGATTTCAAGTGACGTTGGTATTATTATTTATGTTGCATTCATTCCTTTTTATTTAATTTTTTTTTTTCTTTTATTTATCTGTTCTTGTTTTCGTTTTTAACTTCCTTCTTTACTTCCTTTCTTTCTTTTAGCTACTGATTGCAACTGCTGACGTAACAGCCTTTATGTCCACAGGTACCTGCTATTGTACAGTATAGCTAACTTAAAACTGATAAAGAAGATATCGCATGACCTAAAATGTAAAGCTTTTGTGAAACGTTCGGTGATTCATGAAATCTTATTTTATGTTTAAATAAAGAGAAACAAAATATCTGGAACAAAACTTAGAGGAACGACATTCCTTTATGACAAAAAAAATGTACATGTGTATAGACTCTTCCACAAACTGTTCCTTTGAATATGAAATATTTACAAAAAGATGACATATTTAATTTGCTAGTTGTTGAGGTCATACAACTGAGATCACAACGAGATTTATAATTTGGTAGAAAATCGGTTCAAATGTTAGACTGTATATTTCAGATGACAAAAAACCGATGCTTTGTCTAATAAGACATGTTCAGTAGAAAGAAGCATTACTTTTAGACACGTTAGACATTACTCTCAAGCTGATGTTCCGGAAGTCCTTTAGCTTCCATTGAAACGTCAGACCCACCGCATATTATGTTTTGCACGATTCATGCAGAAACGTTATCTCGTTTTTCACCTTGGTTTTAGATCAGTTTGGAAACGCAAGAACAGTAGTTTTATTGATATTTATCGCTTTTTCGCCCGATTAAGTGTGTGTGTGTGTGTGTGTGTGTGTGTGTGTGATTTAGATTTTTAAAGTAGCTTTAACAATTTTTCAGTCATATCGCTACGATATCTGCAGTGTAGCAGTTTATAGTGATGTCTAGCACTGGGGCATCATGCCGCAGACATGTAGCATGATGTCCCACCCAGTCACATTATCCTGACACCAGGCCGACCAGTCCTAACACTAACCTCTTAATGCTGAGCGCCAAGCGAGGCAGCTGTTAGTACCATTTTTGTAAGTCTTTGGTATGATTCGGCCGGGGATCGAACCCACGATCTCCCGCATCCGAGGCGGACGCTCTAACCACTAGGCCACCGGAGAGGTCTCGCCCGATTAAGCTTTTTCTGTATCATTTTATAACAATTCCAAAATTTAAACACAAAGATAATTTTGATAACAACTCAAAACCTTATCTAAATCTCGTATAAGACAATCCGTAATATTGTTTATGATGCCGCTATATTTTTTCGTGACGTCATGATGTGATATTGTGTGAACACACATGCGATTTGTTTATGCCATGTCGTATAAAGACCTTATTTCTAGGGACAAACGTTTGTTTGCTATACAAAGTAACAAACTCCAGGTTTTGTGTTTAAATTTAGTCATCGAATGATAGACTGTTATGAGCATCCTGTATCTAATTTCCACGAATTATTGAATTATTGAATATTTTCAGCACGGTCTGTCAGACATAGAGCTGAAAAAAAAAAAAAAAAAAGTTCATGGGAACATGCCATTTCATGGAGATTATACATATCAAGCAATATCTTTCGGTGATTTTTTAGTGACCTTGTTAGCCCATGTTCGGCGTATCTTTTCACGGACCGCTTCATTTGATGCGTTGAATGATCCGGTGGGTTTTTTCTCGTCAGGCGCAACACAGGTTTCAAATGTAAATCCTGTGACTATACTTGAATAATCTACGTAAGTGCTGGATTATTTACAATAGGACCCTACAATGATATCTTAAGAACATTATTTAAGTCATAATTTTGTCAGTATTACAATCTGATTAAAATCAGATCTCCACCTGATGATATAATAAAATAAGGTCCCTAACGTAATAATTTCATAACAGATAAACAGGGCCGACAAGGGGGGGGGGGAGGGGGCAACCGGGGATATATCCCCTGGGCTCGGGCCCGTAAGGGGGCTAGGGTCGAACAACACTTTTAAAATTTATAAAAGAAAAATTTTGTTTGAACAAGAACTAGGAGAGGCCCGGGTGTTTCTTACCCCATGGCCCATGATCGCTCTCTACAACCCTGTACATAAAGGTAAAGATTTAGCTCGAGCCTTATGACAGATCACCTCAAAATACCCGGATTTTTAGCCTCTCATAATGAACGCATACCATAAACGACATGCATGTATATCTTTATTGATCGTGTAAATGAGGTTATTTATCCTTACAATATGGTACGTCAGACCGCTTGAAGAAAATAATCTCCCATAGAACTATAATAACTACACATATATCCTAATGACTTGTATATGCATGCGTCAGTTTTACTTATTTGTTTATTTATTTATTTTGCAGCGAAACACTTGAGGTTTTTCATATACAGCCAAATCGGCTAAGTACGCATCTGGATTTAGCAACCCACTGTGAACAACGGTAATGTATCAAATTTTCCGTTCTATTCAAAAATACATATTTACATGCATATACGGACTATACGTTCAATTGGATCGAGATCGTTCGTCAGAATTGTATATTTTGTCTACCAGAGCTTGTTCATAACGAATTCATTTAAATGCACCCCTCTCTCCAGGTCTTTGTAACACACAAGTTAAACTGTATGTAGATAAAATAAAAAATAGCCAAGGGTGTCACGTCAACGTATACGCATCTGTAGTGATCCAGTCTGAATGGAAAATACCAATTGATCAATGAGGGTTACATTACGCTAGTGATGAACTAATATAGACGGTTTCCTGTGACAGTCTCTTTCATATGGCAATGTATGAGTACTACACAAGGATATCGTGAAGTAAAATTGTCGACTAAATCATCGTTCATATTCTATTCGATGTTTTACAATGGCAATGGCTCTAAACTTTTGTCATGTCATTCTTTCAGAATGGTTCTTTGACACTGTCAGATATCTCAAGTTTTTAATTATTTTTTTTTTTATAAAGAAGTGAACGAAAAAAGGAAGGAGCCAGTTTGTGAAACAACAAAAATGGCAGGCGATTGCCAATGTTAACCTCGACAGTCAAAAGCTGTTTCATTGTAGTAAATCAAGTATCCAGAAGGTGTTACTTTAAGAATATAAAAGATGACACAGGTAGTTAATGTATGTCATTTTATTATTCGAATCAAACCATATAAACGAAATTGTCATTGAAAAACGTTGTTTGGGCTAACCTCAAGCCGACTGTTTTGGGGTGTTTTTTGTGTTCTTTTAAGGTCAGTACATACCGAAGACTTTTTGTTACACATATAATTGAAAGCTTCAGAGTAAGCTGCCTTAGTGCATCATTGGGAAAGATACGTTGTTCCAATTTAATCGGCATTATATAAACAATTAAAGCAGTGTTGCATAACGTTACTTCGCCAGCTTTAAAATATTCTAAAATGTATTTGATAACTTTATTTCTACTTGGTCGCATGAAAATGTGAAGCAGATGAACCCAGTCAGATCTCCAATTTCCGAAGCTGAAATCTGACGGACACAGACGAAAGTTTATGGTTTACTGACATATGTAATTTCCAATCAGCTTATTTTTAATAGCCTATCAGGTAAAGAAGATCATTTCCTGTTAATGATATTTATCAGTAGTAACGATGTGTTGTCCCTTTCAGAAATTTGAAAGCTGTGGTCTCAAATCGGTGTCCATCAGACCTCCTGACGTGTGTGTGTGTGTGTGTGTGTGTGTGTGTGTGTGTGAGAGAGAGAGAGAGAGAGAGAGAGAGAGAGAGAGAGAGAGAGAGATTTTGTCTAATACCGATTTGATTCTGCGTTCGATTCCAGGCCCGGATTTCACCAACATTCTTAGGTCTGGACCAAGGATTAAATACAGAATCTAACGGTTAGATTGGCTAAAATATAAATTAAATTTAATTTGACTGGTCAATCCAATACCTTAAGTTTTATCTTAATTTAAAGTTGGTGGGTGGCTTTTAACTCTGCTTTCAGTACATTTATATAACGCCGGTTAAATTGGAACAAAGTGCCTTTCCCAAAGAGACACTAAGGCAGCCTACCATGGCTTGCCTAGGCCAGTATCTAACCCGTGACCTTCGGACTACAAGTCCCGACCAACTGAGCTACAGCGGAACCCCCTACATATGAAAAACATGTTTTAGTGAAATTTGGCTCTGGATTTAACTAAGATGATTTGAATTCCAAACATAAACATAAATCTTGAATGAAGAAATCCGGCCTTGAGCTGAGTTTGATATTGAGATCTGTGATCAGCCAATCGCAAAGACTTTACTTTTGTTACACCTTTTTTGATTGGCTGATGGCCAAACTTAAGCTTCGACTCAGGCCCAAGAGTTTCATGGTCTTCAGGCCCAGATTGCATTTCACTAACAAAACTTAAGTCTGGATTTAAAATTTAACCAAGAATCCAGAGATCTGATATTGGCCTAAATGTACGTCTTAATTGACCAGTATCAATATTTTAGTCTTGACTTCACTTTAAGGCTTATAATGGTTAAATTGGAACCTAATATGTCACAAAGTTAAGTCTTACTTATATCTGATGAATCAATTACCTTAAACATAGACTTAACCTTGCGACTTGCTAGTGAAACCAGGACCAGATACTCGCTACAAGTGAATTCTCTGTGCACATCTGGTGCTTAACGACAAATAATTGCTTAGAAAAAAGGGTTAAAATTGATATTGATCCTGCGGCATGTCTATATTTGTAGATTATAGTGTTTGTACTGTTGGGTATTGTGAGCAAGACCAAGTAAAACTTGGCAAGTATGCGAGCGCCATGTACTTTGTGCGAGGCCACAATATCCAACAGTAAAAACACTATAAATCACGTAGAATATACCTACATTTATTAGATAGTATATTCTATTTATATCGCTTTTAAGAATTGAATATACAATTAAAAAGAAACCTTGTTCTAATTACGCTTTCTTGTTTGATCTATGTTTATGACTAAGTACATATTATCACATGATTGCTGTTACAGTCGTAATTTACGTACTGTTGCGTCATGATAGGTCTGCTGTGTTACAGTCGTAATTTACGTACTGTTGCGTCATGATAGGCCTGCTGTGTCACAGTCGTAATTTACGTACTGTTGCGTCATGATAGGCCTGCTGTGTTACAGCCGTGATTTACGTACTGTTGCGTCATGATAGGCCTGCTGTGTTGCTGTCGCGATTTACGTACTGTTGCATCATGATAGACATGCAGTATTACTTTCGCGATTTACGTACTATTGCATCATGATAGACCAGCTGTGTTACTGTCGTGATCTACGTACTGTTCCCTGTTGTGTTGTCGTTTTATGTAGTAATAGTCTTAATGGGTTTCATGTGTGATTAACAGTTTGACAACATCAGATAAGTGTAAAATTTACTGGATGATCAGACTCGACGTAATTGAACAGGAAGTCACGAGCTGGGTATTGTCTCCGTAATTACAAAATTAAGTACAATATTTTATCCTCATGGGCAGGTCGTCTTTAGAAAGAGGTCCAATATGTGCATGAATCAAAGAAATAGGATTTATACATGTTTTCCTTTACGAGCGGGTTGTCTGTTGTATGAAGTGTCCGCTAAGTCATATGTCTTAAAATGTAAGCGGAGTATTTTTAGCGTTGAATGGTATGGTGTAAGCCATGACTTGTATGTTGTATTTAGATCAGTTTGTTTGCGATGACAAATGTAGCAAGGTAAAACTGTCGACTTATTTGGTAGATGTTGATCAAGTGTTTTTTCTCTTTATTTCTTATTTTTCCTTACCTTTTTCTTTTTCCTCCAGTTGATACATTCTAGTGTACGTTAAGTCGCTTTCGAAATTTGCTACACATGTGCATCCTTTACACACTTGTGATAAATCTTGTTTGTAATGCTAAATACATATCGGGAAAAGAAGGAAGTATTACTTTATTATTCCTGTCAAAACCAATAAGGAAAACAATTGTGAAAGCTTATCGAGAATTATATTTTATCCGTGTACAGAATGTAGTTACTCATAAATCTAAAATATTAGGCAAAGTGTAGAGGACGCCTTAGTTGGCTTATCACAATCAGTACAACGCATAACTGCTTACAGTATTACAGGTATGACTAATTCATATAGTCAGGATGGTAAGTTCCTGCTATAGCACTGTCAGCCAAGAAACGAAAAAATATAAGGTGGAAATAACGACACCAATTCATCGAATGATTTGGTTAAACAGCTGATAAGAATGCGGTTCGGTTTATAAATAGTTCATCAAAAGCACGTATAACCGCACCCATTATGGGTGTTTCGTCGACAAAACAACGTACAATAAACAAGGTAGGATACTGTGTGTTTACTACTTATTAATAAGTAGTATCTGCAGGGACCATTGTTGGGGTAAATTGGCAAGTGTACAGACAGTGGTTACGATGTAATCAATTATAGTAACCTTTGTCGGAGCTTAAAAGAGATGAGGCGAAATAAAATATAATCAGCAGAAAATGGGTTTAAAGTTGTCCTCTTTATAAAATCAATTCATACAGCACGGCTGGAAATGACGTGATCATTACATTATGTCGTCATCAATATGAAATAAAATATAATTTTCTGCAGAAAATGGGTTTAAGTTTGTCCGCTTTATAAAATCAACTCATACAGCACGGCTGGAAATGACGTGATCATTACATTATGTCGTCATCAATATGAAGTCACTAGTTACCTATGCATATTTAAGTGTTGTCAACTCGAGGAGAGACTGGTGGTAAAATGACGTGACTGCGACTGCTTTCTCTTATATAATAATGGGGGAAAAAAAATGCTTATTATGCAGTTTTAATAATCGCAGTAACAATACCTTTTATATATATATATATATATATATATATATATATATATATATATATATATATATATATATATATATAAAACTAAGAGTAGCGCATGAAAATGCACTCTTACATATGCATATTTTACTAATTTTGTATTGCTTGGACCCTTAGCTATAAAAGAAGACAAAGTTTTTGTATACATACTCCAACATTTCGCAAGCAGTCGTCCTTAAGTTGACTTGTAATTTGACTAGCAGAGCACACAGAAATTGGCATACCCATTTTTCGTTACATTAATGTTGTTACTGCGGATCATTCTCTGGGCTGTTGACGGGGTGTAGTCTAGTATTTGTGAACATAATGCTTTGGTGATAATCTTACAATAGTTTGCTTTCATTCTGGCCGCATTTTTGTACTCATTGCTGTTGTTAAATCAATATGAATTCTTGGTATCATGCAAGTAGTAACTCGGTTATAGTGCATTTTACATGCGTGTAAACAGTACAAAGCCCATGTGTATCATTTATAGAATGATGGGTTGTTTTTTACATATAGTTTTCAATATCAAAATCCAATAAACTATATAATCGGCCCTTTCAGTGCACGTTCTTAGTGGGAAAAATAATGGTAACGCACGCTATGTGTCATAGGTGACGTTTCAGATTCACTGATACCCAAGGCGCTTATCGCATGTTTATGACTTTCCCGTCCCACCACCAATCACTGTCAGCTGGCACTGAGTGATGAATCTCATCGAAACCGCCTAGTTGCGACAGTATGTTGCTATCTTGTTCATGTGTAAATGTGTGATATGAGATGGAAACGGGATCCTGCGGTTCGAGTTTATTATACGATAATTATATTTTAGTAGCTTTGATAGATCCTCATCGCAAATTACCTCTCTGCATACCGCTTTCCCTCATTCCCAATATTTCCCACCCCCACATCTTCTCTGAACCCTGACCAAATGGTCAAATCCCGAAATCTGTCAACTCAAGATGTCAAAGTCCGAAATCCCTCAGGTACAATGTAGTCTTATTGACATTCATTTGTGAAAATCGTTGCCCATTATTTACACTTCCCAGTACAGCCCATGTTTGTATTCCTATTGATAACATGAAAATCATTGCCATTAATTTTCAGTACCCGATACAGCCCATGTTTGTATTCCTATTTCCATGGTAACCAATGGTATTTTGTGCAAATATTTCCTTTCAGCATTGTCGATTGGCAAGTGATAATGCTGTTAATTATCATCTACAGAAAAGTATTTTCTGGTATGGTTTAAGTGGGCAAATCTCAGGCTAGGAAAGAATATTATAACTCGGATGTTTTCAAACGTTGTCAAATCAAGATGTCGCTTGGTGCTTATCTTGGTTTTTGCATTGTTCACAGCTTGGCATGATGTACAAGAATCATAAGAGATTTTACAAAACGTGTATGATGATATTGCCAAAGATAAATTTAGAAATGTTAGATCAATTTATATTTAGGCATTTAAACTTTGTCAGAACTTGTGCGAAAGTAAATCGTTCTTACGTATTAAAAAGAAAGAAAGGAAAAGAAAAAGAAATTAAGGAAAAGTGTATAATTTTCAAAATATTATATTTGTATGTGCAAAAATTGTATTTAAAAATGCGGTATTTTTCTATCTAGCTATTTTGTTTTATTTGTTCTATTTATATATAAATTACACACTCACTATTGGAAAGAAATACTTTTTCAAACATGAATAGAAATGCATGAAATAAATTTTTGTTATTGCTTACTTATTGATTGTACTTTTTGTAGGAAAACTGATGTAATTTTCTACTACGATGACAATTGTATTTATGTAATTTTTTAAAAACTCTATGACTAATTCTTTTTTTTATGTGTCGAATAGCATCTTCTTTCTTTCTTTATACCCTTTTTATTTATTTTCTTTCTATTGGAAATCGTTAAATAGATATTCCATCTCCTCTCTGAAATATCCTATTTAAACAGGTACTTCCCCGGAAGGTGAAATGTATGTAATCAGATATTGTTTACGTGGCAATATACCTATACAAATAAAATACAAACCGTCCGTAAATCTCTCTCTCTCTCTCTCTCTCTCTCTCTCTCTCAGCTAGGCCAGATGACTAGAAGTCGTTGTTGGGCTGATCTACTTAAATCTAACTAGTCCAATATTTCAATAGAAAATTTGAGACTGTTGCCCATGTATCCTTCATGCCATCATAGTAGGTCAGTGGATGGACACGTATTTATCTAATTGGATAATGCGTCATAAAAATAGTTTGCAAACATTTTCTGACAGTGGAAGAAGGGATCATTGAGCAATCGTGATCTTATCATCGGAGTCTTATGCTACGAGTCTAAGGCATTTAAGCTTAGATGGAAGTTTGCCTGTACGGTCGTTCTAGTTTCTTGGCAAGATGACCATATATCAAAATGGAGAGCCACGGGAGCTCATTTGAAAGAGCGCAGGACACGTAATCCATGGCTTGCTGGTTCGGTACCCGCCCAGGCCATCCTAGATTGTCTGTTTTTGTGTGTCCTTGTGAAAGGCATTTGGCTGTTTTTGTGTGTCCTTGTGAAAGGCATTTGATTCCCATTTCCTCAGCATGATATGGCCAATAACGTGCTGAAAGTGCCGTTAAAACCAATCAATCAAACTAAAAATATTGTGTTAAACTGTTGTCCAAAAGACAAGACCCCCTCTCCTTCAGCATGTTATCACTCTGTTCTGTGGCTACATGGCGCCATTTTCATGGGATTTCTGACTGGTTCACGTCTTTAGAAGGGAAATGTTTTAAACGGGACCAAAAGGTAGATATTGCACATAAGCCATCTTAAGAATTATATGTTTGGCTGGGTTTCACTGCAAAAAAAAAATAAAAAAAATAAATAAAAATATTACATATATATCATCGTGATTAACTCTCACAAAATGTGCGTATCACCAAAATCAATATATTCCCAAATCCAGTTCTCACATATACGACATCACAGGACACATTTGTTGGCACTTTGATCTCTTCAATATGGCAAGCAAAATGAGTTTCATTCCAGAAAAAGAGATATTTCTGCTTTTAATCGAGATGTCTAAAACAGAAGTTTTTGTATTTCAAACATATATTCATTGAAATTAAACTTTCTCTGTTCTGTTTATATTTGAATATATCTTTATTACTTGGATAACAAACTATTTTGCTTGCGATACATTGGAAAGGTTTTACTGAACTAGAAAGATAAGAAATAAAGGCTAAATTAGAAAGGAATATAGGTAATTTCTGTCATTAAACTAATAAATATAAGATGGGTTTTTGGAAATGAGAAATACTTAAGTGCAATTAATTGGTAATGTGTGTAGGAGTCATGAGCAAAGCTTTTACTTCTATTTTCTGTGATTCAAGTAACTGAAATGTATAAAAAGCAACATGACCAGTTCACGCGTGTGGATTAATAGAAATTTGTATTAAAGTGTGTCATGCCTAAACAAAGAGTTATTATATCATTAATGTAATAATATGTATGTTTAAACATACAATTAATGTTTCATTAATTAAATCTACTGGGGCCCCGGGTGGCCGAGTGGTCTGAAGCGTTCGCCTTTACCGATCACTGCCATCTCACCTTTGCGTGGGTTTGAGTCTCGGGCTCGGCCAATGTGGGTACGTGAGAAAGCTTACCAGTAGCTTCCCGTGGGTCTGTGGTTCTCCCTTGGGTTTTCTCGGGTTCTTCCTCCACCAAAAGTACTAGCCGCAATGTACAGCCTATCGTGTGATGCAAAAATGGCATTAAACCCACAACAATAACAGCAATTAAGTCTACTAGTTCTGTTGGGTTCATATGTGCAATTGTTGAATGTTTTTAAACATTCTTTTCCCGGATATAATGCACATGCAACTAAGGATTGCACATAACAATATCTGACTACGCAATAAAACCCCACACAAGTGAGAATAGTGTAGAAAAATTCCTCATGGACATAATAACGCATAGAACATGGTCTGCATAATAACGCACAGAACACGGTCTGCATAATAACGCATAGAACACGGTCTGTCTGCACTTTTTATCGCACCCAACTCAGATCTGTATAGAACATCTTAATGCTGATGATACAAGCTTAACGGAGAACTGCATAAATCTGCCTGTGCATAATGCGTTAGTATGTAAGGGTATATGATTTATGATTGCAAGTAAACTAAGAAGACTGGTCTGTTGATGCATTATGTGACGGTAGAGCTAGGTCTGTATTAGTTAGCGTCAGGTTTATGTAATATATCCCGGTGTAAAACCTGGATAAATGATGTAACTGTGTGGAAGTCAGTTGTATTTTATACCCGGTACTGAGACAGAAATAACGCATATTTGCAAATAAGTTATGTGTTTACTAGTTTGAAGTCATTCATTCATACATACATACATACATACATACATACATACATACATAGACAGACAGACAGACAGACTAAAGACCAAGCACAGATCTTCAATTTTTAAGATTTTAAAGGAAATGTTTCAGATGTTATGATCCTTGATTAATTAAAACAGACTTAAATTTCGGGTCATTCACATGGATGTATTCAAGAATAAAATCTGTCAGACTTAAATATCGTTCGTCAGATCCAGACATGGTCAAACACCAAACTCCTCGAGTGCACACTTAAACTCAAGTTTTGATGTGTGTGTGTGTGTGTGTGTGTGTGTGTGTGTGTGTGCGCGCGCGCGCTCGTGTGTGCGTGTGTGTATTTTGTAATCATTTCACAAATCGAAGTCCTATGACGAAAGTAATTTTGAGTTTCAGTGAGCACTCAAGTTGAGAAGTTTCGTGAATATGTGGCCATAACGTTTAAATCAGGGGTCTCAAACACGCGGCCCGCCAAGCGGTATCCTGTGGCCCGCAAAATGATTGGCGTCACAAGGTGTCATGAGAGATAACAAAATGCCCTCATGCGGCCCTCAGGGTTTGAGTTTGAGACCCCTGGTTTAAATGAACCATACAAGTTCTATTTCAACGATATGGTATTATGTTATCAAACCAACAACAACATGGTTTAAAACCAGAGATGTTTTAAAGACGAACATTCTCTGACGTAATTTTAGAAATAACTTGAGTGAGCATTAGATCATTTCCTTTTTATGCCCGACCATGTCAGTAGTAGGGGATATAGTGTCACGCTTGCTTGCTGGTCCGTCCGTGATAACTTAGTTAAGTTTTGCGTTTATGTAACATGGTAGAGTATCGTGTTCTGTGGACTTCTTTCTTTGTGTGTGTGTGTGTGTGTGTGTGTGTGTGTGTGTGTGTGTTCCTCATCATTCAAAAGAAAAAACGGTTTCACGCTGCACGGGATGGAAGATAACCTTACCACCTAATGAATCAAAATACACCTGAGTGCGGCTGGCGTGCGATTGATATTTCCAAGGACCTCAAGACAATAGTCGTCGTCAGCTGAAGGATTCTTAAATGAGTTAATACCACAGATAATTTCCCATTGATCCACTAACTACCACACAGCCATGAGAATCTGATTTCACACTTTCATGTGGTATTTTGGCGTCACATTCCTATGACTTACGCTTTTCTAAACCGTGGATCGGTTTTTCATGCCACGTATAATAAAACATTATCCAAACGCCTAATAAACAGAATTACTCCCATCTCAAATGATCAAACACATATACACGGGAATATCCTGAGAATTTATTATGTTGAGAAAGATGGGACGGTTCGTATTACGAAATCAGTGCTGCCATAAAGTCTTGTAATTGACTAATTACTCGGTTTGTTTTTTGTGGGTTTAACGCTATTTTTCAGCACATGATAGGCTATACATAGCGGCCAGAGTGGGTTCCAGTCTCGGCTCTGCCAGCCTGGGTATACGAGAAAGCTTGCCAGTAGCTTCGCGTTGGTTTGTGGTTCTTTCCGGGTTCTTTCTCCACCAAACACACTGATCACCTTGTACAGCCTATCATGTCCAATGTATAACATTCACGAGATTTTATGGTGGCATTAATTTAATCAAACGATTAAACGCTGAAATGTAACAAAGTTACGAAAGGAGACGTAAGTACAAATAGCATATACCCTAGGTTTGCTACAATACGACTGGTATAGCTAGGAGGTGGGGGAGAGGCGCAGGTGCCCTGTTCCCCTCGCCCAATTAAAAATGAGCGCAAAACAACCGGAGCGTGTCCTAGAGAAAGTTTTCTTTACAGTTGGATGGTTAAAAGTATGCCCTGCAAACGCTTAAAATGCAGGAGCTTCCAGAGGCTTCGTATTAGTTCTGTCCCACAGACCTCTCGCCTACTTGGGTACGCTCCATACCCACAAACAATATTTCTGGATTTCCCACCGATAGCTAAGATTGCTCCATTATGCCCGCCTCTTAATCCCGCCCTTTGTTTTTCTTCGCCGATACTTTCTCATTTAGAAAGATATAGTATCATGGCTCATATACTCAGTAAATGAATTGAGTCAGATATTGGAAAAAAATGTATTAAAAACTATCCAAACAAGTAACATAGTTATATTGATTTATAGATTAGACTACCGGATAGCATTCATTTCCGAGATTCAGCCAGACTGAAAAAAGCATCTTTGTGTCACATAAGGATGCGTCGGAAAATACGATGGCAACCTTCTATAGGACTTTTATAATAGAGTTGTTTTTGCTGTTCCGATTCAGAAAACATAGACAGATACACATAGAGGATTAGAGCACACTAACAAGTATGAAAGCCATGTAAAGAATACATATTCTATGACTCCCATAGCAAAGAGTTTACAAAGTCTAAGTTGACTTTGTCGCGGTTCTGTCGAATCTTTGATTCTCCAACGTAAGCCTCGGTACAAATGCGCTTCGTATCTTTTTACGCCGTTACTGAAAAATGACGTTTGTCAGAAACGGCAGTAGAAAATCAATTGTATCAAAAGTGTTTTTGTTGCTTACTTTCATGATCAATGTACTTCATATCTGATATAATGTCCGGGACACGTGAATTCCAGTCTATGGCATTCATTCCGAGTCATCAAAGTTGGGGCAATCTTCATTGGTCATTATTTGGGTATGAACACCCTAGACTCCCACAGTGTCTTCAAACACGACTTTATCCTTTCGAGAGAAAAATGCCACCTTATTTTGTTTAAGCATTTATAAAAGGTTGAGAGTTTCTTTAGTCCTACAGGCATTCCGCTGTAACACACACACACACACACACACACACACACACAGAATATGTGCGCTGTATCATTGATATACCGCAAGATGTATAAATTTGTCATTAAAAGGAAAGGAGGATTGCCGAGTTTATTATTATCGTTATTTTATTACAACGCTAATGATTAAGCAATGTAAATTCATCACAGATGTCGAGAATATAGAAGCGATAAGCCTACTCTAGTGCCATGTTATTTTTAACACACACACACACACACACACACACACACACACACACATAGCAGTTCATTATATTGTTTAGTAAGGTCGATCTAACATATCTTGATGGTAATTGAAACTAAGTGATATTCTTCTTAAAAATTGTTGAGATATTTTTGCACTACATAATATTGCCGCCGCTTATTGGAGCAATTCCATTGTCAAATCTTTAGTTTTGGAGATGCATAGTTTTGCATGTTGTCAGGATCTTCAGTTTTGGAGGCAAGTAAATCTTGCATTTAGTCCGCAGTTCCATAAGTGAAATGATTGGTTTTGAAAAACTCTGGAACTTGTGAAGTTTGAGTTACAGGGGTGTGTGATGGGGGTCATTGCCTCATTACCTGATACTAGTTCAGGGTGTAATATAGTTTGGCTAATGGATCATAAAGATTGTTCAAGATAACGGAATCATCATACTACTAATGATTCGAAATTTTAGAATAATGAACAATAAAGATTTCATTTTATTCAGCTGCGCAACAATTAAAAGAAAACACACAAGATGGAGTAACACGCAAACACTTCATGTATTGCAGTTTTTATCTCTTTAAATTCCTATACTGAATGACCTGAAAATAATTTTCACGATAATTTAGTCTCAACAAGAAATGCTAATTAAATTAGGATTAAATTAATGCATTAATTTAAATGATAATAATACAATTATTCATAATTTTGGTGATATAATAAGCAAGTAATAAATTCATAGAAATTATGTAAATAATAGGCAGGGTACTGAGAAAGAGAGAAGAGCCCCATAAATTCCTCCTCCTCTTCTGTTCCTTTTGAAAACTGGAGAAAACACGGTTGGCTGTAGGTACATGTCCTAGGGTCCTCTGATTAGTCAGGTTAATGAATGATTGACTTAATTCAAATGATAAAAATAACTTACTTTAGTCCGTCTACCTTTTTCAAAACAATTGATGAAATTTTACGTACGCTCTTATGCAACTTTTTTCAAATGGTCAGAAGTAACTTATCGAAAAACATAAATGCAAAATATTTAGTGAATAGAGAGTTTTACTATTATTGTTTCACTTTATGTTGAAACTAATTCAGAAATTGGTTCTTTCGTCTAAACGTCCATCTGTATTGCGCCATGATAACAGAAATTTTTTGACTGACCATGCCAACTATTCTCGAATGTTTGAAATGACTGAATATGAACGCATATATGATGAAATAGTGACAAAACGTGCATTCATTGACTGGTTTTGTGCGCTACTTGCTAAACTAAATTATACCAAATTTGATGGGGCCCCGGGTGCCCAAGTGGTCTAAGGCGCTTTCTTTACAGATCACTGATATCTCACCTGTGTCCGCGTTGGTTGTAGTCTCGGGCTCTGCCAACGTAGGTATGTAAGAAATGTTGCCGCTAGCTTCACGTGGATCGGTAGCACTCTCTGGGGTTTTCCAGGGTTCATCCTCCATTAAATATACTGGCCACCATGTGTAGCCTATCTGTGCTGAAAAATTGCGTAAACCCCATAACCAGCCAACATACCCAATTTTATAGTTTTCGAAGAAAATCTTCGGCTGCTAGTGCGTTTTCCCACCGGATGCAAGGTACATTTTCGTTTCCAATGCATTGGTTATGCTTCCCCGAAGTACTTCTCCGATGCATTATTGTTTATATGCAGATTTGATAAGGTCCTTGAAATGGAAAGCAACCACTGATATTAGAAGGGCTCTAACCGAGGATCAAACCCGTGATATGTACATTGATATATATATATATATATATATATATATATATATATATATATATATATATATATATATATATATGCCCCAGTTCGGTATTAGATTAACATATCTAAATGGTTGCCATGGATAATTTTACTATTTTCATTTAATTTGTCTTATTATGCTTATCCTGCACTGTCTCAATTAATAGACATTGGATGAACAACCACGTGCGCAGTACTTTAGACATGGCGGAGTCAAGGATAGAACTCATCCACTGTGGTATATTTAAACAATGATCTCACATAATGGTGTCAGATGCATCTCCACAAGGATGTAAGTGATTATTTCACTATTCCCATCGCTTCCTTGGAGATAGATTAGATACGTGGGTATCCGGAGGGGAAAACTGAACCCCACTCGGCCTTTTCCGTTAAACTGGATGAAAAAAGTTTTTGAAAATAATTGTTGGAATACACTATAATTTGTTGGGTCTGGGTAATTCACCCCCTTCAGAGTGCAGCAGAAAAATACGCCAGAACAGCTGAAATGGCCGACGATGTTCTGGTTATAACTTTGAAATAACTAGTGTTCCATGGCGATGGGTTTTGGTTCTAACGTTATTCTGTCCATTCCATTTTGTAACTATATCTTGTATGAATATGTCTGTTTGATATTGTCACCTCAACGAAGATAATGTTGATTTTGGAGTCAAATTTCGACAAATTTACATATTTGTGTCTTCAAGGCAAAATACATTTCGATGTGGTGAGTGCCTCTATATACACGCCAGTCATCTTTCAATAAGAGATATTTGAAATTTCACAGTACTGTGTGTGTGTGTGTGTGTGTGTGTGTGTGTGTGCCGGGGAATCATTGTAGGCGGATCCTTTCAAAAGACAGTTATTAAGAAACCAAATCCTATATTGTGAAAGGCACACAGGTACTGTACTCAGGATTTCGATATGTTTACAAGATAGGCGTGTACATTCCATTCTGGAATAACTGGTTTTTGTTTGACTGGACTAAGGTTGGGCTAGGTGAAATGCACTGACGTCACATCTTGCTCTTGAGTGTTAGTCGGTCGCGGAGTCATGCGATATAAATAGATGGCTTACGATAAATAAGTGTCAGGAGCATATGAGAAAATATTGGAATACATAACAAGCTTTAAATCGAATACACGTAAGTTTAGAAAATTTATTTGGTGTGATAAAACTGCTAGTATGTTTCGAATAATTTTATAGTTGCAGTTTTGTATGTTTTGCAACTCGTTTAGGGAATAGTAATCATCAAACTCATGCACAGCGATAGGAATGAAAAACTCGACTGAAAAATCATTAAAATGTATAAAACTTGTTATTTAGCCATAATGACCTCATCATATTATGCAGATAAATAAAATTTTAGCTTTGAAACAATTCTAACTCTCTACTATATATATATATATATATATATATATATATATATATATATATATATATATATATATATATATATATATATATATATATATACCTCTACATTTATGACGATGACTGCTTCTGTAATAATTCTGTCAACGCCCGGAATTCACCGCCACCATTACTATTACTGGTATTGCTAAAAGAACAACATAACCATTAGGATCTCTACTACCAACATCGCCACTTCTTTCTTTATTAGTTCTTTCTTTACTAGAAGGGTTGGAGCAGAAGTTAAAAAAAAATCAAAGACATTATTATTATTATTATTATTATTATTATTATTAGGTTTGAGAATGGCAGAGTTAGGCTGTGGACTGAAATGTTGCAAGTATATCCTGTTTGTAGTGAATCTGCTCGTCTTTGTAAGTATACATAAACGTCAGGTACATGTACACTTAGGATAGAGATTCGAAATGATAAAGTTAGTGTGCAAGCGAGTAGGACGAGTGATAAGTGTAGGCAGATGAATAAGTGTGAAAACGTGAGTCACTGAGTGAATGTGACAGAGCGCCGAATGATAGTGAGTGGGCGGACGAGTGTCTGAGTGAACGTAACTGAGCTATGAGTGAATGGATCAATGAGTGAAGTGTACGAATACACGTGTTAATGAATGATTTCGTGAATAAACTCGTGCATGACTGTGCGAATGAGTTAATGGATGAATGGTGAGTGACTCGGTGAGCACGTTAGTAATAAATAAGTGGATAGGTGAATGAATGAGCTAATGAATGTGATGGATTGAACGCGTGAGTAATGAAGCGGGTGAACATGCGAGTGATGAATGAATAATTAAGCGGGTGAATGAATGAGACAGAATTTGTGAGTGAACCAATGAGCAATTATGCAAGTGTGTGGGTGAATGAAGAAGTGAATTTGTAAGCAGCTGTATCAGCTTGTCGAATCATGAGTTATTTGCTGTGTGTGTGTGTGTGTGTGTGTGTGTGTGTGAGAGAGAGAGAGAGAGAGAGAAATTGTTGTTAAATACAAGTGACATAAATAAGACGCTGCTTTGCTTTTGTCAGTTGGTACGTGTTATGAGATTGTTTTTATTTAAATGCACCATGTGGCTTGTCATCTTATAAAGTGTGAGGATATCATGTGATAAAATTTTATGAATCACTGATTTTGCTGAGATGATTATTATTATTATTATTATTATTATTATTATTATTATTATTTTCACATAGATGATAGGTGCAGCAGCAGTTGGCGTAGGAATATGGGCTTTGGTTGATAAAACTAATAAATTGGACCCGCTTACAAAACTTGGAGCCAACACCGGGGATTTCAATGTTGTTGGATTACTGCAAACTGGGGCAATCGTTATGATTGTTGGTGGCGGAATTGTTGTAATACTATCTTTCCTAGGTTGCTGTGGAGCTATCAAAGAGAACAGCTGTATGATGTGTCTTGTAAGTATTGCTTGTCCATCTGCTTCATTTGTTCAAGAATTTGTTGTGCGGTGTGAAGAGTCTCGATGTATACGAACCTGTCTTTTACCTACTTAACCATATACATCCTAACTTATCTAACCTGTCTACTACTTACCTCCCATCCCTCCCAACCTATCTACTACCTACCTCCCATCCCTCCCAACCTATCTACAACTTACCTCCCATCCCTCCCAACCTATCTACTACTTACCTCCCATCCCTCCCAACCTATCTACTACTTACCTCCCATCCCTCCCAACCTATCTACAACTTACCTCCCATCCCTCCCAACCTATCTACTACTTACCTCCCATCCCTCCCAACCTATCTAGTACCTACCTCCCATCCCTCCCAACCTATCTACTACCTACCTCCCATCCCTCCCAACCTATCTACTACTTACCTCCCATCCCTCCCAACCTATCTACTACTTACCTCCCATCCCTCCCAACCTATCTACAACTTACCTCCCATCCCTCCCAACCTATCTTCAGTATCTTATCTACCCTTATTTATTTATTTCCTGTATGTGGCTATAATAGAAACAGAGATTTTGTACAAATCTGATAAAGAAATGACAAAAACTGCAAATTTATATACTTTTTGTACTATTCAGGACTATTTTATTGTATATACATTATTTTTGTGTACACTTCGTTGCATGTAAGTTTATCAAATTCATACGTACAAGATCTGAAGGTAATTTTTGAGCATTCAAAAAATGCAGTAGTTCACATACAGTTTTTGAGAGTCATGTTAGCGATTCATGGCAAATTGTAACGTAAGATTAGGCGTTCCTTATCTCATAAATGTTAAAAACAATTATGTATAATTTTTCTGAATGATTTAAAAAATAAATAATTATTTCATCAACATGTGCGTATCCTCAGTTAAAAATGCAGTTGTAAATCACTTATAAACTTTCATCCCATATTGTGTACTTTTTGGTAGTTAAACCTTAGAAAGATGTATGGTTCGAACATATATTGAGGGTACCAGACTAGTGCTGGAAGCAATTTAGGTTCCCTATCCTTGCTCGTAAATGAATTAATTTATTAGAAAAATGAACCACAATTTTGCTGTCTGTGCTATTTCAATAAAAAAACAAAAAAAACAAACAAAACAACAGCAACAACAAAACAAACAACAAATAACCCATAGTAAATAATGTTTTGGGGGTTTGATTTCAGTATGCTGGCTTACTGATACTGATTCTTCTACTTGAAATTGCTGCAGTAGTTCTTGCTGCCGTTTTCAGATCGAAGGTAAGAAGCCTCTTAATAGAAGGAATACTAGTGATAAGAAATATGCAAATCGGTAGCTTGATCAACTTATTTGTCAAAATTACAAGGAAATAATTCTACCATATTGTTTTCCTTAATGTTGTTTGTTTGTTTCTATATTTTATTGTACATGTAATTTATATTTTATTTGCTAAATTTTGCAAAAGGGTTATGGTTACAAGTTCTCATACTATTAGATAAGCCCTTCTCCATACAAAGGTAAATTTTAAGAAAAAAAGTTTATACCTTTTTATATATTTTTAAAAATATATTTTGTAATCGATTCATTGTACTTTCAGAAGCTGGTATTGTCTAGTTGGGCAAAATTCCTTTTCCCTATTTTAATAACTGCTATAGATGGTGTACTTTACACTAATTCAGACTGACTTTTTGAACACATGGGAACAACCATATTGGTTAACAGTGTGCATAAATCATGTGCAGTTTGCACAAGTATAATATCCAGAGAATTTATAGACACAGTATATGAAAATAGCATAGATGTATGCCACAAATTCTCTCCATTGTGTATGTTGCAAATGCAAAAACTTCACTTTACACATGCCACTCTCAGAAGTTCAAAATATCTGTGGAGTGCCCCCATAAAAGAACTCATAGTTATTTAATTTTGGTTTTTATAGCTGAAACATATAAGTCGCAAGCATCAAAGCAGTCCTTTTGAAAAATTCCACTGTATTCCCCCACATAACAGTATTCATTAGTAGCAAAGTCCCACACAAGCCGGTCCTCCCCTGATGAAAAGTTAGCTATTATAAAAACTACACATTGCATTTTTTCAACATAGCAACCAATGTAGTTGTGAAATACAGGAACATGAAATTTGGCACAACTATTCCCTGAGATGTCACTAATAAATGACAAGAAACATTTTCACTATATTTTTCTTTTACTTAATGCAGCAGTTTTAAATTTAAGTTGACTTCACTCCTATGTTCTAAGACTTCTAAATTCCCAATAATTAAGGTCACACACACAATGCTGCCATAAGGCATATGTTGTAAGCAAGAGCAATATAAGCATAATTAGCTTATTTTCATGCATAACATCAATGTTCATGCCCTGTTTTGTTGAAAACTTCAATGTTCATTTACAGTTTTGTTGAAAACATCAATGTTAATGTACAGTTTTGTTGAAAACATCAATGTTCATGTACAGTTTTGTTGAAAACATCAATGTTCATGTACAGTTTTGTTGAAAACATCAATGTTCATGTACAGTTTTGTTGAAAACATCAATGTTAATGTACAGTTTTGTTGCAAACATCATACATGATAATAAGAAAAAAAGAAAAATAATTGCACAAATTTTCGTATTTGTTTTAAGCTGATGCTTTACAGTTTCATATTTTGCACATGGTTAGATTTTTCAGGAGACATAATTTCCCAGGTTTTCTCACTGTTTATCCTGTCTGTTTAAGAAAGACATTGTATCTTATAGATATTGTTAAGAGAACTTTTAATTCCCATTATTTTGGTGTAATATTGATGGGTTTAATTTGGGTTATAGAGTGTACAGTTTAGCCTTGCTTCAGATGTATGCCTGTAAAAATACTGCATGCTCCACTTGGTCATGTTCACTTCCTGTAAAAATACTGTATGCTCCACTTGGTCATGTTCACTTCCTGTAAAAATACTGCATGCTCCACTTGGTCATGTTCACTTCCTGTAAAAATATTGCATGCTCCACTTGGTCATTTTCACTTCCTGTAAAAATACTGCATGCTCCACTTGGTCATTTTCACTTCCTGGACCTCAAAGATTAATTGTAAAAAAGAGCTGATAACTTTTTTTTTATTTTTAATATATATATTTTGCAAGGCTAATTCATAAATTGCACTTTCAGAAGTTGGTATTGTCTAGTCTGGCAAAATCCCTTTTCCATATTTTAATAACTTTTAAAGATAATCCACTTTAGACTAAATCTGGTTCATTTTTAGTGCACAGAGGAACAAAAATTTTTGGTTGGCTGTGTGCTTAGATCATGTACAATTTAACAAAGTACAATATTCATAGAATTTTGAGCCACAGTACCTGAAAATAACAGAATTATGTCAATTCTCTCCATTGTGCATGTTGCAAATGCAAACAATTTCACCTTACACCTGTCACTCTCTCAGAAGTTCATAATATCGGTCGAGTGCCTGTTAGGCCTTTGACTTTGATAGTTTACAAAATCCCTCTAGTCTCGTTCATCCAGACTGTCATGTGGATCCTTGAGATGTTTGCCATGCAAGTGTCTGGTAAATTGTTTCATTGATTTCATTTACCAAGAGATGGGACTTCAGTCAAACTATTTAGAAACAAACCAACTGTCAGAATTTGAAACATTTCTCCATCAGAATTTATTTAGACATACTTTCTGCAGTCACTCAAAACAAACTTCTAGCATGAGCTTAGTATTTCACTTTGCATCACCATGTTCCAATCACACTTTGATTGACAAGATCAAGACCAACCCCCATCTCTGTCATGTTTGGGATAATTATTAGTACATATATAATATTTTGCTTAGTGCGCACTATCAATTGACAGTCTTAGTTTAAGATAAAGATGTGCAGAGATGTGCAATTATAAAAGGTTATTATTATTATTATTATTATTCACAGTTTGAAGCTGAAGCCAAAAGTTTCTTAAAGAGGAATATCAACGGTACATATGAGGGTATTTTATCGACCAAAGAACCATTTTCACTTGCCATAGATTTTGCACAAGTCTGGGTAAGTTTAAATTTATGCATGTTTTGTATTTCTTAGATACAAAGACAGAAAGTAACAAAAAGCATATTCTATACTCTTTGATGAAGAAGAAAACATAATTCTTATTGAGTAGTTTTCTTGACATGCTCATCTTTTTTATCACTTGTTTTTATCTCCAACTTTTTTCACCCTGATTTTCAAAATGAGTTATTCTCCTTGATTCCAATATCTAGGTTTTATATGGTGTCATGCATCTTCAGAATTATTTCATTTAAACTCACTGTCTGCAATCTTTCAGTCATCCTCATGTTTGGGGAAAATTCATTTCTTGAAAAAGCTGCCTGGATTTATTGATAAAATAGCATTATTTTTAAGTGTAAATTTGATAATATGGTAAAATAAAACATTTTTATGACAGTTTTATACAAACACTTTTCTATGACATAGATAGATAGATAGATAAAAGAAGTAGATAATGATCAAGAGTCTAAAGTGCAAAAGTGCAATGTGATCTTGAACAATAAAATGTTATGCTTTTTGTGACAAAAGTATTAAAAAACAACTAGTAACTTCTGATTTTGAATTAAGAATATTTTCAAAATTAATGGTTGAAGTATTGCTGTTATACACTGACATCTTGATACATGGCATTAAAATTATCAGAAATAAAACAGGTATATTTAAAAATATGAGTTTTGTCTCTTGTTGTTGTTACATGACTTCTGTTTAATTTAGATTCATAAACCATATTTTTGTTAAATCTCGTGTGTTAACACCTTATGACATGATAAATAACACAATGTCCAAGGCAATCTGAATCCAATTCAAGGTAATTTTCAAACTGTGTCATATGTGATATTTTCACATCTCAGAATGCCATTGCCACCACAAGTTGACTTCTATTACTTTCTTGCAGAAATTACCACTTTTGCTTTTACTGCATTTTTCAAAGAACTCGCAAGTAATTATAGAAAATATAAATTAAATAAAATGATGCCTGTATTATATGAATAACAGTTTTAATTACTTCACTGCACTAGGTTGCATATTTTTATTTTAATAAATCTTAGCTCTAATACTAATAGATCCGATGGCCTGTTGTCTGTCATCCATCCATTAGCAAAAGTGTGTTATTGCTCCTTCTTCTCAACTACTTTGAGGATTGCTATGAAACTTTACATACATGCACATTCATCCAAATGTCTTGTTGATCTTAAATGAAATTCATTGTCATTTGGGCAGGCATCAATTAAGGAATAATGCTTATGTTGGCATGAATTAGTTTTGTTTAAGCATTTAAGAGGTACCAGATGCTGCATATATTTATCTCAGAATGTTTAATCCAGGGTTCGAATGTTGAACTGCATGCTGTGATGGAATACCTGTTTTGAAAAACAAATGTGTATTGAATGTTGAACTGCATGCTGTGATGGAATACCTGTTTTGAAAAACAAATGTGTATTGAATGTTGAACTGCATGCTGTGATGGAATACCTGTTTTGAAAAACAAATGTGTATTGAATGTTGAACTGCATGCTGTGATGGAATACCTGTTTTGAAAAACAAATGTGTATTGAATGTTGAACTGCATGCTGTGATGGAATACCTGTTTTGAAAAACAAATGTGTATTGAATGTTGAACTGCATGCTGTGATGGAATACCTGTTTTGAAAAACAAATGTGTATTGAATGTTGAACTGCATGCTGTGATGGAATACCTGTTTTGAAAAACAAATGTGTATTGAATGTTGAACTGCATGCTGTGATGGAATACCTGTTTTGAAAAACAAATGTGTATTGAATGTTGAACTGCATGCTGTGATGGAATACCTGTTTTGAAAAACAAATGTGTATTGAATGTTGAACTGCATGCTGTGATGGAATACCTGTTTTGAAAAACAAATGTATATTGAATGTTTGACATGAAATTTAAACACTTTAGACAGTCAGATTTTCTTCAAATTTGGTGTAGAAAAAGGCAAACTAAGGTTTTAATATATTACTAGCTGGAATTAAAAAGAACATTTAAAAGAACATGATCCCATTCTGACTCCTTAGTAACAGCCAGCATATAGAATATCTTCATTTTTCTTGGACTAGATGAATGGTACACTGCCAGATCGCTTATCAAAATCTGCCTTCATTGTCACCTTCTAACTTCGTTTAGGCCAGTCACATACCTTTTTGTGCTAACTGAATGTTCATCTCTTGAATCATTGCATTATTAGAGAGTTTTGTATGATCCTTTTGTTAATTTTGAAGCGTTTTCATGCATTGCTTATTACATTGTGCTTCAGTAAATTGTATTCTGCTTCATAGTTTTATTGCTAGGGTAAGTATTGTCTGCCTTGTTTGGGTTCCTGGATTTCTTTTGTTTTATGTGATCTTTTTTTTCAGTGATTAATATGTTGTAGGGTGTGCAGGCCAATGGAGGACCCATTGGACATGCACCCTACCCGTCTATTGTACACTTGTTGTGCATGCATGGATGTATGTCCAATTTATTCTCTGGACAGATCAAATGTGGGACTTAACAGAAAGTCACCACACATATGGAGGGAGGAAGAAGGACCCTCTTACTCCTCATCATGACCAGATTACCCCCTCCATTCCCAGGAGGGCTCTCAATATCTTACTGTGTTGAGGAAGTCAACTTCCCCTGTGGGGCAGGAATGTACTGCAGCCTCTGGTTTAGAGATTGCCTTAAGGTCAAGAATCTTAGACACTCTTTACTCCGGTGGCCTAGTGGTTAGAGCGTCTGCCTCGGATGCGGGAGGTTGTGGGTTCGATCCCTGGCCAAGTCATACCAAAGACTTACAAAAATGGTACTAACAGCTGCCTTGCTTGGTGCTCAGCATTAAGAGGTTAGTGTTAGGACTGGTTGGCCTGGTGTCAGGATAATGTGACTGGGTGGGACATAATGCTACATGTCTGCGGCATGATGCCTCAGTGCTAGACACCACTATAAACATCCACACTGCAGACATCGTAGCGATATGACTGAAAAATTGTTAAAGCTACTTTAAAAATCTAAATCACACACACACACACACACACACACACACACACACACACACACACACACACACACACACACACACACTTTATAAATCCAACAGTGTTGGTGAGGGACTGGGTGATTGTTGGACTGTCTTAAGAGAGGGAAATGCCTGAAAGTGAGTCATGTCAACCAGTTGGGATGAACAGTGTCCTCTCAAGGTTGGTGTCCTGCTGACAGAGATAAGTTAATCGTACCTTCCTGAGAGGGACAAACAGGCTATCTCACTCTGTTTGATCTGAAGGGGGCTTTCTGTCAGGTTTTCATCACCAGGCTGAACATCCCATCACTGGGTGCCAGCCACCCCATGCATCAGTCACCAGACTTAAAGCACAGGTTACAGAATTTTGATAATTAGTCAGGGAATAGGGATCAGTCAATACCCCCCTCCTGTGTTACCACTTTGGGGAAATGAAGTTAGGTTGTGCTCGCCCAGTTAGGGATCCCTGCTTTTCTTTGTTCCCTTTTAGTTTTTGTAGGATGTGAAGACTCACCTTAATGGGAAGTGAGTCTTCCTTATTGCCCATGACATCATGGATGTCACTACATTGTTTCAAGGTAAATCAGGTATGACAGGCCATGGACCTGTTTTGTTGCCTCTGATCTTGTCCAACAAATGGAAGGCAGGGTTGTCACTCACATTCAAGAGGGTCAATAAGGGGTCAGCTATCCTATTTGTATAGGAGGATAGCTAGTAGAGTTAGTCCTATCACTACCAGTGAGTGATTACTGGAAGACGGAATCCCCATTTTGACGTCTCCATCTCCACACTGGGAAGGACAGTCTTGTCTTGCTTCAGGAGTGGGCTCAGGATATCAGTGTCCTTTCCATCATGGTGCACTCAGATAAGTTCTTAGAAAATCTGTGGTGATGATTCGTCCCTGCCAGTCCAATTTATTCCCTGGACAGTTCAGCTTGGTCCACCCCACCAACTTGAAAATCTAGTTATTGCTACTCCTCCTTAATCGATGGTCATATTGACATGGTTTTCAGTAAAAGACTTCTTATGATAACTAGTTGATTTTAAAAAAAAAATGGATTAGATTTGACATTCAATATGAATGACAGGTTGGCCATTTGAAAATCTTGTCATTACTACTCATCCCTAATGGATGGTTATATTAACATGGGGTTTTCACTGAAAAATTTTGTATGATGTCTAGTCGATCCTGAATTTTGTATGATGCCAATCTGACATCCAGTATGGTCATGACAGCCTCCATCTTGAAAATCATGATATGGTCAATTTGACATTGGGTTTTCACTAAAAGATTTTTTATGATATCGAGTTGGTCCTAAATAGAAAGATTAAATCAAAATTAGTATTTGGGTGTATCTTGACAGTGGGACCAGTTCAGTGATTTTCTATATTTGATATCAAGTTCAACATCAAGACCATGAACAAGAATTTTGTACTGTGCTTACAGATTTACTTATAAACATAATAACTTGGACATGTAGAAAAATAGTTTTGTTGCCAAATTTGTTAATTTGGAATTTTTCAAGAATATCAGAGATGATTTCAATACGCAGTGGTTGAAATAAGAAAAAATCGACTTATCTTGGATTGACTATTAGAGCATCAGTCCCTTTGAGGTCTCTTGTTTGTGATGTGGTATATAAAATGTAACATTCATTTTAAATTTACAACAGTGATGGAAATCAATATATCCCAGGGCTTAAACAAGGTAGAATTGATTTCAGGATTTTGATTTTAATCAGTTTGTATTTTTAGGGGCACGCATTTACTATAGATACAGATATTGTATAATACATACTATTTATAGCTTTTTGTTTTCATATCTCATATTTGTCTTAGAGAAGCATTAATTTACATCTTGTCGTTTTGGGATTTTTTTCTTTTTTGAATAGTTTGATTGCTGTGGCATTGACACCTACACAGACTTTGAGGGGGCTGTGAAATGGAACAGAACAATAAGCAGCAACACATCCATGAAGATTCCTCCATCATGTTGTAAATTGAATAAAGATGCTTTTTTCAAGGACCAAGCATCAGTACAACCGTCGAATGCCAGCTGCACACAATATGGATATGATTCAAACATGAACAATGTAATTCAATATCTCCATGGTCTATACAGGGTCTCATGATTGCAGGATTCACATTGACTTGGAAAAAGTCATGCTGAGTAATCTGCCAAATACATGAAAAGCTTGCATCATATTTTCAAGACCTAGCTCTCTTTTCTTCATTAATTAAATCTCTCCAAAGTGTAGAAAATTCATCCTTTTTTAATATGGATGGGGGATATTAGTAATAGTTGTAGACAAAACAATATATCTTGTGTGTGTGTGTGTGTATTTTCTGTTCTTTAGACTGCACAGGTCATGCTTGAATCTCAAACCCATTATACAAATCAAATGTTTCCACAACCTGTATTTTAAGTTGTCGATCACTGTAGGTAAAATTTGTTAATATCCTTAAAATTGTTCCTTTTACTTCTCAAACTCAAAGAGGAAGAGTTTTCTTTAACAAATTTATCCGTTTCTTTATCCCTACTTTACTGGTTTTAAAAGTAAGTTTTGTACAGCTATTTACACCACATGATGCTTTAAAATTTTCAATGCAAAATGGGTAAGGTTTAAAATAAAGAAGCATGGATGGGTGATGAATCAGTGATTTCTGTGTTTCTTTAATGCATTTATAAATTTAAGTGGTGAAAGTTCGCAGGACTTGACACTGATGTGACTGAACATTTATTTTCTGATTTTCAAAGGTGTCTAGTATGCAGAGTTTGAATTGCATTAGAATGGCCATATTGGCACCAAACTAAGTGACTAATTTGTAGAGGTAGTGGGGTTTTAGGCATGTTTAACTGTTCCTTCAAACAATTTCATTCAGATCCCCCCACAGTAAAACCTGGCTTACTTTAACCTCCATATAAAAGACACCTGCTCATAATGGACATACAAACTCCTTTCCTTGATTTCTTTAACATCAATATAAAGGACATATTTGTGGTCCTGGATAGACAGGTTATACAGAAGACACAAACTTGGTAACATTGCAGTTACAAGTTACATGTAGTTTGACAACATATATATATATATATATATATATATATATATATATATATATATATATATATATATATATAATACAAATCATATGGTGAATAACAGTCCTTTCAAGTGCACTGGATCCAGCAAGGGATTACATGTATCAGGGATTGATTAAGATAAATGCAATAAATTGACAACAAACTGTCCAATAACTGGAACGGACTGAGCAGCATGATGGTATGGGTATTTTCACAGTTGAAGAGCTTATAAATATGACAACATTCTGTCGATTGCAGAAAAACTTAGAATCCCTGACAATAGTGTTATAATGCAAATCTTTGGTAAATATAAAAATTTGTTCTTACATTTTACATGTGATAAAATTGGTTTGACAATTTGCTTTCCTATAGCATGTTTATTTTAACAAGTGTTGAGATATTATATACTTATGGCCACTTATTTGAAAATACAACATTTTATTTATAATTTTTGTTATCATTTTAGCCATGCTGGCAGAGCATTTTGGACTTTCTACAAAAGCAAGCTACTATTGTTTTGGGTGTGGCCATTGGTGTTGTTGCTGCGGAGGTAAGTTTATTGGCTAGGGCCAATTCAATCAACCTGGCAGCAATTGTCATGGTGGGGTATTGAATTCTTTCCTTATCTTCCCCATGTATATATGTTGATGTGTTTGTGTATGCATAATAACATGAAAACTGTGTGATGGAGGAAAATGTTGGTATGATAAATATCATACATGGTTTGCTGTGTCAGAAAATTATAATTTTAAATAATAACATTAACTTCCATGAATTTATGTCATAATATTGTTATTTATTACATATTTTGTTTATATTGTGTGATGATTGTGTAATGCTTAAAAATAAATAATGAATCTCTGTTTTCAGGAGCATGAGGAAAAAACATGTACATATATTATCAAACACAAAAGTTAAGGAATATGATTGGTCAGTTATCGGGATATAAAATCCAGTATTTCTTTTAAAAATTATTATATTAGGGTGTAATAACTCGAACAACATCATACCTAGATCATTCATGTGACTTGATAGCTGGGTGTAAACATGGCAACTGGTAATTATGATAACTGGGTAGAAGATAATGGCAGACAACCTCTGCTTTCAAAGGTAAAATACTGATATTAAATTTATGATCCAAATATGTAAAATTATTTTATTATATATAGAAATGGGTTACTCTGAGGTTATTTATCTGTTGAAATCATCTGGCAAAAGAAGGCTAGATTTTAATTCAACAACGCAGATTTGTCTGTGGTTTGGCAGGATTTTCTGCCTTGATGACCTAGGGGAGGTAACTGCTGCAACTCGTGCATTGTTTGTAAAAAAAAAATTCCCCATAGCCAGTTAGAGATTGTTATGTGTTATTCATTCAGCAAATAAATTAATATAAGGTTTTTAAGGTTATAATTTTATTTCATGTTACTTTAGTAAGGTGTGCAGAATATTATGACTGTCTTAAACTCCACACACCCATTGCCTTCATCTTGGTGTAGAGTGTATGGAAGTTTAAGATCTTAATGACATTTTGTACACTCTAGTAAACTAACATATGATTAATATTGCAAAATCGTTTACTAATTACATAAATGGTATACCAAATACTTACAAAAGGAGTTTTTTTAAGCAAAAGTAAAAACTAAAACAAAAGATAAACACATGTACTCAGATTGTGCATCTCCAGTGATTGAGCAGGGCTTACACAATAGATGCATATTTAAACATTTTTCTTCACTGAAATCTTTTTGTATAGTGGGTACATTTTAGCACCACAAAAATGCTAAATTTAAGAAACGATGTAAAAATGAAGGCATGTATGCAATACAGTTTATGTATGTACTTTGATGTCAGTTAGCTGTTAGGGAGCAGTCATTAATTTCTAAAAAGAGGAAAGAATTACCCTTTTAACCAAAAAACATATATCTTGATAGAATTTATATATTACATCATACCTATCAGTTTTAGATATCCATATCTTACCCACAAAATACATTGTTTCTCTTCATGACCCATTGTAAATATTTATTGCTCTCTAACTAGTGATATGTATGCTGATAACATGGTTAATTACATTGCAAACAAAGCCTGTTGGGTGCTTTTTATATAAACATGAACTCAATATAGAAAGAAAATTTTATTTCTGCTCAAAATTTCATGTTTGGCATTCTTGTGGTCAGTTAGGAACAAGATTGTTTTGTTGATAGTTTATTTTTATTGTTTTTATTACAGATACAATTTCGTGCAACAACTTCCAAAATATAGAGTTGCTTCAGTGCTTTCTTTTTTATGTGCTTATGAATGTTCTATGATTCCCATCTTCATTATATTGATTAATTTTACAAATGAATGTTTATAGAATTATTTATTGATTTATTTTTCATTTACAGTTGCTTTGCATAATTTCGGCTTGCTGTCTTTGGAGCACATTTAGACAGGAAAAGTGAAACAAAGAATTTGCTTCCCAGAGGACCATGCCAATTGCCTCCAATTAATGTTTATTATTTGTTTGAATGCTGTCAATGCAAATATTAGTCTTGTGAAGATGACTTGTATTTTATAATTCAAATTTGGAGAGCCTGTTCCATCCTAAACCAGTTGTTTTCTTTACTTATTTGAAAATTTGTGTAAATTTGAAAATACTGGAGATGTCATGCAGAAATTTAGATTGAAGGACAACAAAAAATCTAATAATATATGTATATATATATATATATATATATATATATATATATATATATATATAGCACCACTTCAGATCTTAAAATCAGAAAAGTATCCAGTAAACTCAGTATAGTGGTAAGGTTAGTGATTCAGTATGTAAGACATATCACTGAATGTTTATTTGACTGCAGAAGAGATTTTTATAACCTACATGGGGGGGGGGGTTTGCACATTTCCTGAGAACGGACTTTTTTTGTATACTTGGTATTGTGAGCATGGAAAATGTGTCTTGAGGAGAGTTTTTTGCATACCTAATATTGTGAGCATGGAAAGTGTGAATGAGATTTAACTTACTCAAGGCCTAAAGAATACAAAATTCTGCTATTGTATTGGTTAGGAATTTTATGCAGCTGTTCAGACTGTGAGAACCTTAGGTTTTAGTTAACTTGGGGCCAGAGGAGGCTCTAATTGGATAAAAATGAGCTTCTAGCTTGCATAAATGCAAAAGTTGTCAACTATTTTTATGTCCATTATTGCAGAACACACGTAAGCAAATGTTTGAATATGCATAAAAACCACACTGGAAAATGATATCAGATTGTACACCTCCTTGTTAGCTGTTGGTATAAGACATAATCATATAAACTGAACCGTTTAATTAGAAGTCCAGTCCTGGGACAACTGTATGATTGACATTATCCTTGGTATTAATCAATCAAAGGATGTTGTTTCTTAATTGGAAGAGGTAAATTAACTCCAAAGTGACACCAGTAGTTTAACCAACATCAGTCATAAACACAACCATGCATTAGCAATACTTTTGGCACAAGTTGAAATATATGTCATTGAAAGTAATATGAAATTGACTGCCCCGACTCATTGAACTTTTTCTTAAGCCTTGTATTGTGATCAATCACAGCTTTCTGATGTCATATCAGGCTGGAATGTCAGAAGTTTGCTATGAGAAATTGAATTTTACCTTAAAATATTTCCTTCAGCTGGCACCTGCACCTGTAAACTGCTTGTAGGTTTTTTTTTCCTTAACATGAAATTGAATATAAAGGCCAATTACATCATATATATTTGCCAACTAGAAACTGGCTTTTGATAAAAATGAGAGTTATGATTAATGCTTTCCATATAGATCCATTTATTTAAATAAGTAGATTAACCATTCCTTATTTTTACATGAACCAAAAATGTTTGGTTATCTTTGCTGGTATGTAATTGGATGCCTTTGAAAAATTGGCACAATTTCATTTTTCAAACCTTTCTTTCAAAACTATTTATATATTTAAATGTCTGCAATATTGATGTACACACAACACATATATAACTGTAATTGAATGGGCTTCTTGTTGTGACCAGTCACTGCTTTATGACGTCATATCAGACTGAAATGTCAGAATTCTGCTATGAATAACTCAAATTTAATTTTTTCAACAGGTACATGTGCTATCTAAGCTGCTTGAATTTTTCATGCTGGGTATGGTCAACAGTTAGGATTTTTAACAATTACTTTTTAAATTGCAATGTACTTTACATCAACAGTGCATGTAATAGTTAATTCTGTCCACAAAAATCTCATTTTGCCTTTACAACCTTGATTGTAGTTCAATTTAATATAACACATTCAGGAGATATAAAATTTAGAGAGCTACCATTTGAATGACAAGCAAAAGCCAGCACAGTGACATATTGTTTAGATTAAATCAATTTGATGGAAATGCAGGACACTAATTTCAATAAATATTTAGCGTGTAACTCATGACAAAGATCATGTCATTTAAGGCCAAGGTCCAGCAATTAAAGGGAGTAGGTTATCAGTTTCTTCAGTCTGAATTTAGTTGTTATAGAGTAAAGCTGAACCTTATTGAGAATTGATTGGCTGCCATGTTTAGGTAGCTGATCTCCACCAACCCAACAAATCACAGGACATGAGTTACATATGATACATACCCCTTTGTAGTGACCAGCCAGTCTTAAATTTTACAACTTTAAAATCCGTTACATTCAAGTGTATCACAGGGTTTGGTTTGAAACAGTTCACATACATTTTGTCACTTAAATAAGATAACAGAAGAACAGTTTTGTTTTGGTTGGTCTGATATGACTGAAGGTGAATCCATATAAAATGTTTTTAAACTTAATCATTACAACAAGGGAGTCATTCATTGACTTAATATTTATTTACCATGCAGTCATTAAAGCAATTCACAAAAAATTCCTGGATGCTGAGTGGCAAGGCTCTGATTCAGATACGAAAAGTCCAAGATTTTGCAATTGATTCCAATATTTCAAATCTAGCTTGTGTATTATAAATTTCTCATCAAAGGAAACACAGTTTAAATAGGAATGGAAGACTGCAACACACACACACACACACACACACACACACACACACACACACACACACACACATGTGTTTTATTCAAGTATTTCCAATTCATTATAAAGATATGGAATTGCCAATATAATTGTACTTTTGTTTTCTTAAAATGCAAAGCTCAGTTTCAATGACTTAAATGTACATGTGTCATTTAACACTGTATTGCTCTGATAGGTACATACATGCAATGTAGCTAGCTAGTCACTATGTTTGAAAATAACTATGTGGAACAGGTAGAAGCATTTGTATTTACAAGAAGTGTTGATGTGCACTGTTTTGCTGTATGCACAAAGCAACATTTATCATTCTAGATGATTAAATTATAACAATTTTACCTTTCATTTCTACAATGACTTAACTGTTACCAGGGACCCCTCTTTACTCTTAAAATTGAATGGTATAATCCCATACAATAAAACCCTGCCAAAGCACACTGACTGGAATCCACACAGTGCAGTTGTGCTATGTAACATATTGTACCATAGGAAGACAAATCAGTTAAGTGAAGAAATTGATGCATGCTTATCCCCAAGGCTGTACAAAAAGGTTGGCAGGCAGTAGACTTCAATGGCACAGTCACAATCTTAAATCATTACATTTTCAACAAGAAATAGTGAAAACAGAGATTTCATGTTAATATTTTAGTTTATTCAAATAACCATACATTGGTGTATACATAAATTGTTAGAGTATTAACATGTGTACTCACCAAACAATTGCACTGCATTCCTCAGAGTGAATCCATAATAATTCCATTGAAAATATGCACACAGATGTATAATGTTTTGTCATTTTGTCATAGATCAAAATGTGTCTGAATTTAATGCAAGCACATTATCTAAACATTAAGTAAGGAAAAATGAAGAACATTTATGGTTTTATTGTGTATGCATGTGTATGTCTCAAGATCATTAAGCGGTGTCTATATAAATTTCACACTGCTAGAATTTTATCGGTCATTAATGAGAGTACTTTATTGTTTTTTGAAAAACTGATTGGGGAAGCTGACTTTAATCCTCCTACTAACCAAGCTGTCTGTGGGTGGATGGGCAGGGCATCTTCATATCCCTACTAACCAGGCTGTCTGTGGGTGGATGGTCAGGGCATCTTCCCATCCCTACTAACCAGGCTGTCTGTGGGTGGATGGGCAGGGCATCTTCCCATCCCTACTAACCAGGCTGTCTGTGGGTGGATGAGCAGGGCATCTTCCCATCACTACTAACCAGGTTGTGTGTGGGTGGATGGGCAGGGCATCTTCCCATCCCTACTAACCAGGCTGTCTGTGGGTGGATGGGCAGGACATCTTCCCATCCCTACTAATCAGGCTGTCTGTGGGTGGATGGGCAGAACAGTTGTCCAGCAATAGCAATGCCTTTGACTCCATCTTCACATTTGTCTAGTGGAATCTAATTGGACTGTCATCCATGCTGTTTTCATTTCATCATATGAAGAAGGTGGGGATTTCCTTCATATTCATATGAAGAAAGCATCTAGATGGTTTGCAATTGCAATAAAGAAAAACTCTATCAAATTAGGGTCAAAGGTCAAGGTCTGTATGTCTTAAAGAGCAAAAATGGTTTCTTCACAATAACTCAAGCACTCTATGATCTACAGTTACAAACTCTGTGTGTGGACATTTTGCATTTGGAGTAAGAGAAAACCCCACTGATTGTGGTGTCAGAAGATTGAAGGCTAATGTCACTGTAACTGAAAGAAGATAAATATTATCTGCACAATCACATTAGTTCTCCACCATCTACAATTTCCAAACTTTATCGATGGTTTGCACTTCAGGTCAGGAAGAATGATGCAAATTTTGGTGTCAAAGATCAAAGTCACTGGGACTGAATAAAAAATGGCTTTTTAACAGTAATTCAAATTCACCACCACCTTGTACTTTGGGTCAGGAAGAACCATGTCAATTTTGGTGACAAACGGTCAAAAGACAAAACCACTGGGACTGGATGAAAAATCGCTTCACAATAACTCCAATTAACTACCACTGATAAGTACCAGATTTTGTGGATTTCTTTCACATTTGGTGAGAACATTTCCTATTGAGTACAGGGTCATAAATTCAAAGGTCAGGGTCACTGTGAATGAAAGAATAAAATGTTTTCTACGCAATAACATTAGTTCTATATAATGTAAGGAAGAATTCTATTGCTTTTGGGGTTAAAAGGTCAGAGGAAAAGGTCATGGTGACTGCAGCAAGAAGAAAGTCGTTGTTGCAAAATGACTGGTTCTAGAATGTGTACTGTGATCAAGGTTTATAGTGAGCTTGTACTTAAGGTATGGAAGAGGTCCATTAATTTTTGTGTCAAACTGTCAAGGGTCGAGGTAAATTTGGCTCAATGAAAAATATATTTGGCTGAATAACTTATATTGTAGAGCAGAGTTGAGCAAACTTTGTGGCAGGCTTACACTTCGGATAATAAAGAAAGCTATATAATCTGGGGTCCCTTATATCAGGTAATGTTAAGTCTAATAATATAATAATTATAGCTACTGTACATTAAGTCTAGTTCAAGACCCCTTACCTTATTGAGGCATGTTGGTAAATACATGTAACTAGCCTACATAGAGAAGTATTAAACATGGGTCAGGTGATGAGCTTCTTACATTGAAAAACTCTGTTGAAACTGTCATTACCAATTTTTGTGTCGACACACATTCACACACACACACACACACACACACTGCAGATGGCAATTTTAAAGACAAATGTGAGATATTTTTTAAAGCTGGATATATTCTTTTTAAAATCTGACAATCAATTTTTACATATTGTATGTAAATAAATATTTTCATTAAATAAATATTTTTATTAACCAAGTTATCTTAAGATCCTGATCCTATATTACACGCATGAAATTTTGTTTCAGCACAGTGTGGTCACCAGGCCATCTGCTTTTTGCTAAGAACTGGTTTGAAAACTGAATCTACTGCAATGTATTATATTTAAATAAAATTTCCCTTTTGATGTATTTTATAGTCTATTTTTAATTTGTTTTACCTACTTTCTTAAACAAAGCATATGCATTACTCATTTGTACTCAGTTTGATAGAAAAAATATTTCATTAAAGTAATCAATTACAAACATTGTTTTGTTTAATATGGTAATAAATATTGTACGGCACACTCTCACTGTAAAGTCCTTCATTGCAATACAACTCCTGTTATATGGTAATATAGCACACCCTCACTATGAAGTTATTCATTGTAACAAAATTCTTATTATATGGTAATATAGCACACCTAACCATAATTGCCTTGATAATAAAATAATTTCTGTTATAAGATAGTACAGCAAACCCACTATATAAAGCCCTTCTTTATATCATTCCTATTAAATGGCATTACACACCCTCACTATAAGGTACCATGTTATAATATCATTCCTGTTATAAGGTGGTACAGCACACCCTCACTATAAGGTAACTTGTTATAATATCATTCCTGTTATAAGGTGAGTCAAGGTAAAATAGGTCCCAATAGATGGAATGTGTACATTGACTTACTTTGGGTTTGGTTAAGTTACTCTTACTAATGTGTATTCATATCAACATTTTTTGATGATTGTATAGGTTCAAATCATGGAGGGTAAAATAAATGAACAAATAAGCCAAAAATCAATGAAGAAATGAATGAACCAGTGAGATATTCACTCTTTTTGTTACACTATAAGTTGGGGGATAATTTCTTACAGAGGAATGCCTTGACAAATACCATGCTGACATTATGGGTCAAAAGCAACATTTTGTATGCCATTTCATTTTTCTTTTAAAAGAGCATTAAAAGTTATAGTAATAAGACAATAGAAAAATAATAAAAGATATATACCTACATATATATGAAAAGGTATTAGAAAAAATATAGAATTCAGCACATTTGTACTAACATTTATACTATCAAAACTTCATTTGAAACAATAGCTGTTATTTTCAATATTATGTATGCAATTTTAGCCATAAATACTGTTGTAAAATAGAATTGTGAGAAGAGAGGGAGGAAAAAAGAAGGATGAGTTATATATTTATACAAAAGTTTAAATAAAAATGGTCACTTTTATGGAAGAAAACAGTGTCACTGTTCCAGTGAATCATGCAGAGTGAATAAGCTAAATGAATGAATTAATAACAGTTGGATACAAAATACATTTTTGTGTGACTAAATAAGCTTTCAAACAAATAGAGAGCAGTGCAATAAAAATCTTGATGTTTTCACTTGTATAGTTTTAATTACCATAGTAAATGACTTTTGACCTTATGTCAGTCATAGAAAGAAGGATTGAAAAAAATTCATTTGATAAACGATATAACTTCTTGTACAGAAAAGTTTCAACAAGACTGTAGCTTTCATTATCCTCACTATTATTTCAAGTTATACCATAGATCAATACAGACCAGTCAATATTTCAAGTAATACCATTTACTAATACAGACCAGACACTATTATTTCAAGTAATACCATTTACTAATACAGACCAGACACTATTATTTCAAGTAATACCATTTACTGATACAGACCAGACACTATTATTTCAAGTAATACCATAGACACAGAACAGTCACTATTACTTTAAATAGTACCATAGACTAATACAGAAGAGTCACTGTTATTTCTAGTAATACCATAGACAAGTACAGACAAGTCACTATTATTTCAAGTACTATGTATACTACTTATACATAGAATAAGACTTATGGACATAGAGAGAGAGACAACTGAATACATAGAATAAGACTTATGGACATAGAGAGAGAGACAACTGAATACATAGAATAAGACCTATGGACATAGAGAAAGAGACAACTGAATACATAGAATAAGACTTATGGACATAGACAACTGAATACTTAGAATAAGACCTATGGACATAGAGAGAGAGACAACTGAATACATAGAATAAGACCTATGGACATAGAGAGAGAGACAACTGAATGCATAGAATAAGACTTATGGACATAGAGAGAGAGACAACTGAATACATAGAATAAGACTTATGGACATAGAGAGACAACTGAATACATAGAATAAGACCTATGGACATAGAGAGAGAGACAACTGAATACATAGAATAAGACTTATGGACATAGACAACTGAATACATAGAATGAGACCTATGGACATAGAGAGAGAGACAACTGAATACACAGAATAAGACCTATGGACATAGAGAGAGAGAGACAACTGAATACATAGAATAAGACCTATGGACATAGAGAGAGAGACAACTGAATACATCAAATAAGACCTATGGACATAGAGAGAGAGACAACTGAATACATAGAATAAGACTTATGGACATAGAGAGACAACTGAATACATAGAATAAGACTTATGGACATAGAGAGAGAGACAACTTAATATATAGAATAAGACTTATGGACATAGAGAGAGAGACAACTGCATACATAGAATAAGACCTATGGACATAGAGGGAGAGACAACTGAATACACAGAATAAGACCTATGGACATAGAGAGAGAGAGAGAGACAACTGAATACATAGAATAAGACCTATGGACATAGAGAGAGAGACAACTGAATACATAGAATAAGACCTATGGACATAGAGAGAGAGACAACTGAATACATAGAATAAGACCTATCGACATAGAGAGAGAGACAACTGAATACATAGAATAAGACTTATGGACATAGAGAGACAACTGAATACATAGAATAAGACTTATGGACATAGGGAGAGAGACAACTGAATACATAGAATAAGACCTATGGACATAGAGAGAGAGAGACAACTGAATACATAGAATAAGACTTATGGACATAGAGATAGAGATAACTGAATACATAGAATAAGACTTATGGACATAGACAACTGAATACATAGAATAAGACTTATGGACATAGAGAGAGAGACAACTGAATACATAGAATAAGACCTTTGGACATAGAGAGAGAGAGACAACTGAATACATAGAATAAGACCTATGGAAATAGAGAGAGAGAGACAACTGAATACATAGAATAAGACCTATGGATATAGAGAGAGAGACAACTGAATACATAGAATAAGACTTATGGACATAGAGAGAGAGACAACTGAATACATAGAATAAGACTTATGGACATAGAGAGAGAGACAACTGAATACATAGAATAAGACATATGGACATAGAGAGAGAGACAACTGAATACATAGAATAAGACTTATGGACATAGAGAGACAACTGAATGCATATATATATATATATATATATATATATTGGTAGTCTCTCGGGGCCGAGAAAGACATGTTGTGCAGTCTCATCAACGATGGACGCGTATGTGGCTCCGGAGTCCAAATTCTGATGAACACAGGTGGTTGCAGGTGGGGCATGGGACACCGGTACTTGGGGGTGGCTGAGACGCAGCTTTGTGACGTCTCTCACGGGCTGCAGCAAGACGCTGGCGGCGGTCAGCCTCGAAGGTGGAACTGGCTTTTCTGGTCAGGACTCGCCAGTGACTTCTGTCTGAGGCAGCGAGCTCGAGCTGATGCGGTTGAAGGTCTGCCCATTTGATGTACGCATCTTGAGGTTGTCTTTGTACCTCTTGTGAGGGCGGCCTTGGTTTCGGTTGCCTTGGACTAGCTCGCCAAAGAACAGTTGCTTTGGGATTCTGTTTTGATCCATGCGGATGACATGGCCGGTCCAACGAAGCTGGGCCTGATCAGTTTGGCTTCGATGCTTGTTGTGTTTGCTCTATCAAGGACTTCCTGGTTGGGGATTCGGTCATGCCACTTGATCCTCATGATGGCTCTCAGGGAGCGCTGGTGGAATTGTTCCAACCGACTGATGTGCCTTCGGTATACAGTCCACGTTTCACAGCCATACAAGAGAGACGTCAGGACAACTGCATTGTACACCTTCAACTTTGTTGACAAGTGTATATCCTTGTGCTGCAAGACCTTGGTTTGAAGTCGTCCGAGTGCTTGGCTGGCCTTTTGGATCCTCGCAGTGATCTCTTTGTCCAGGGAGCCATCATTGGATATTGTGCTGCCTAGGTATTTAAAGCTGTCCACATTCTTCAGCTGCGTGTCGCCGATGGTGATGCAGGGTTGGGAAGGGACAGTGTTTGGGGCAGGCTGGAAGAGGACTTCTGTCTTTCCTAGGCTAATTGTGAGTCGGAACAGATTGGAGGCTTCAGAGAACTTGTCCACAATTGTCTGTAGGTGAATCTCTTCATGGGCCATGAGGGCACAGTCATCTGCAAAGAGTGCTTCAGTGATGAGTCTTTCAAGCGTCTTGGTTTTAGCAGCTAGGCGCCTGAGATCAAACACTGATCCATCCAGGCGATATCTAATGTAGATACCAAGGTCAAGGTCATGGATGGCGTGGAGCAGTACCTGCGTGAAGAAGAGGTTGAAGAGCACCGGAGCGAGTACACAGCCCTGTTTGACACCATTAGATATGGGGAATTTCTCAGAGGGTTCACTGTCTGAGAGAATCTCTCCAGTCATGTCATCATGGAAAAGCCGGATGAGGTTGGTAAACTTCTGAGGACAACCAAGCTTCTTGAGTATTACCCACAGTGCGTCTCTGTTGACTGTGTCGAATGCCTTCGTCAGGTCCACGAAGACGGCATACAGATTCATGTTCTGCTCAAGGCATTTCTCTTGGACTTGTCTTACTGCGAAGATCATGTCAGCAGTGCTACGGTCTGGGCGAAAACCACATTGGGACTCAGGTAGGTTATCTTCTGACACTGATGCGATAAGTCTGTTGAGAATGAGGCGAGCAAGTATTTTGCCAGCTATGGAGAGTAGGGAGATGCCTCTATAGTTATTGCAGTCCGCACGTGTGCCTTTATTCTTATAGATGGTTACAATTGATGCGTCGCGGAGGTCGTCTGGCATCTCCTCTTCCGTCCAGATGCTGGTTAGCACATCGTGGAATGCCTCTAGAGTCTGCTCACTGAGAGCCTTGTACACCTCCGCTGGGATGCCATCCTTACCAGGTGCCCTGCCACAGTTCATTTGTTTAATGGCCGTCCTCAACTCCTCTATCGTTGGTGGAACATTCAGTTGGTCATGCGTTGGCTGTTGGGGTATTTGTTCAAGAGCAGAATGGCTAACCAATGAGGGCAGGTTTAGAGCTGGCTAAAGTGCTCTTTCCATCTGTCCTTAATGCCAGCCTTGTCCTTTATTAGTGTACTGCCATCTGCAGCAAGCAAGGGGGCAGAACCAGACTTTGAAGGGCCGAAGATTGACTTGATGGCACTGTAGAACTCTTTGGAGTTGTTAGTGTCGGCATAGCGTTGCACTTCATTAGCTTTCCTTTCCCACCACTGGTCATGCATCTTGCGGATTTCTCTCTGAGCCTCAGCTTGATAGGATTTGAAGCGGTCTTTTTTGGGGATGGAGTTTGGGTCATTCTGCCAGTCCATGAATGCTTTATTTTTTCTGGCAAGCAGATCTTCAATGGCATCGTTGTTCTCGTCGAACCAGTCTTGATGGGTTCGCTTCTTGGGGCCCAGAGTCGCCATAGCTGTCTCTCTTATAATGTCCCTGAGCTTGTTCCATTTCTCGGAGGCACTTCCATGTAAAGGTCCGTTGGTAGACATTTTTTCATCTAGGCTCTTCTGGAAATCAAGCTGGATGGAGGACTGCTGGAGTTTGACAATGTTGAAGGCTGTGCGCATATGCTTAGGTCGCCTTGGATGATGTGGGGCGATGCGCAGTTTTAGGGTGGTTCGGACAAGTCTGTGGTCTGTCCAACATTCCGCTCCTCGCATGGCCTTGGTGATGAGGACATCCTGGGCATCGCGCTGACGGACTATTACATAGTCGATTAGGTGCCATTGACGAGATCTGGGGTGCATCCAAGTGTTCTTGTGTTTGTTCGCCATTCTGAACATTGAGTTAGTGATAAGGAGGTCAAATTCTGCGCATTTGCTGAGTAACAGCAGGCCGTTGTTGTTCATCTTGCCCACACCGTGCTTGCCAAGTACACCTTTCCATTGACCATAGTCACAGCCAACACGGGCGTTGAAGGCTCCCAGTAGTATGATTTTGTCATCAGCTGGAATTGAGCATAGTACAGAGCTAAGGTCCGCATAGAAGTGCTCGATGGTTTCCGCTGGGCTCGTGAGGGTAGGGGCTTAGGCGCTGATGATTGTTGCTTGGCGTTTGTGGCTTATAGGTAGCCGCATTTTCATTAGCCTCTCATTAATACCAACAGGCAGGTCCGGAAGCTGCTTCAGAAGGCTTGATTTGATAGCCAGGCCGACTCCGTGTATCCTGTCTTCGTTTTGGGCTTTTCCTTTCCAGAACTGAATACATAGAATAAGACTTATGGACATAGAGAGAGAGACAACTGAATACATAGAATAAGACTTATGGACATAGAGAGAGAGACAACTGAATACATAGAATAAGACTTATGGACATAGAGAGACAACTGAATACATAGAATAAGACTTATGGACATAGAGAGAGAGGCAACTGAATACACAGAATAAGACCTATGGACATAGAGGGAGAGACAACTGAATACACAGAATAAGACCTATGGACATAGAGAGAGAGAGACAACTGAATACATAGAATAAGACTTATGGACATAGAGAGACAACTGAATACATAGAATAAGACCTACGGACATAGAGAGAGAGACAACTGAATACATAGAATAAGACTTATGGACATAGAGACACAACTGAATACATAGAATAAGACTTATGGGCATAGAGAGAGAGACAACTGAATACATAGAATAAGACCTATGGACATACAGGGAGAGACAACTGAATACACAGAATAAGACCTATGGACATAGAGAGAGAGACAACTGAATACATAGAATAAGACCAATGGACATAGAGAGAGAGACAACTGAATACATAGAATAAGACTTATGGACATAGAGAAACAATTGAATACATAGAATAAGACTTAGGAACATAGAGAGAGAGATAGCTGAATACATAGAATAAGACTTATGGACATAGAGAGAGAGACAGCTGAATACATAGAATAAATCCTATGGACATAGAGAGAGTGACAAGTGAATACACAGAATAAGACCTAAGGACATAGAGAGAGAGAGAGACAACTGAATACATAGAATTAGACTTATGGACATAGAGAGACAACTGAATACATAGAATAAGACCTATGGAGATAGAGAGAGACAACTGAATACATAGAATAAAACATATGGACATAGAGAGAGAGACAACTGAATACCTAGAATAAGACTTATGGACATAGAGAGAGAGACAACTGAATACATAGAATAAGACCTATGGACATAGAGAGAGAGAGACAACTGAATACATAGAATAAGACGAATGGAAATAGAGAGAGAGACAACTGAATACATAGAATAAAACCTATGGACATAGAGAGAGAGAGAGAACTGAATACATAGAATAAGACTCATGGACATAGAGAGAGAGACAACTGAATACATAGAATAAGACTTATGGACATAGAGAGAGAGACAACTGAATACATAGAATAAGACC
>JAECUM010094931.1:0-18867 GCA_016617855.1 Megalonaias nervosa | reverse complement strand
CGAACATATTATCAAACAAATAGTGAACGCTGTTATCATCCGGTATCTCAAGGACCCCACCCACACGGCTACGTATCCTAAACTTTTACAGTCATCTTCTCTTCCAGCCAATAACGAATTTCATGGGAACATAGGAAATGAAGGTAGCTTCAAGCACTATAATTTAAGCAGCTTTTTGTATAGAAAATGCAATCCAAGTCAGTACATTGACAATAAACATCCATCAGCACCAAGCAACTTCACATCTGGACGACAAGCAGGGTGTTCAGTCGCCAACACACGCCAAACGGAGAATAATACTTCCTTAGGAGACAATGATTCAGAATAAATGCACCGCATAACTAATATTCTCAACTCTTGATAGTTCAATATTGTTCCATTGTCAGTTTTTTCTTATACTCGTAAAAACAGTTCAATGTTTCGAATGGAGCTAAATTCAGATGATTCAGAGTCTGAATGTTTAAACTCCTAAATAACGTTACAAACAGAATGATAAATCAGAATTTCTACGTTTTTCCCAGTTATCAAAAAAAGGTATGCATTTGACTCTCATTGGGTGTATCTGTCTGTTTATTCAACCTGCTAAAATGTCCATATATAGCTATAGTATCGCCATCGGTAATGCTAAATTCCTATTAATGTTTATCGTTACCCATGCGATAATGTTGAAGTCCCATCATAATTCATTTTGATATCCGCAATGTTTAATTCCCATTGGAGTATATATCGCCTCAAGCTTTATGTAAAAGTCAGATTAGACTACATAGCAATATCCGTAATGTCTAATTCTCAAACATCTCAATAGCACAAAATGTTAACTATAGTGTCCCAACATAGGTCCCCATAGTACATCCATGACAGATTCCATCGCAGAAAAGGATCAGAATTTGCATCGATCAAGTTGGATATGATCAGGTGACCTTCTGATTTCACCATGAGGATAAATTCACCCAATGCAAGAGTGCACTCTCACATTTATATTTACTTTTGCAGATTTGACAATTTCTGATAAAACACAGAACAGTGTATGCCACACTAAGTTTCTACATCTGGCGTTATGTATAACTGTTTAGACAAAAAGCATAATTTAATTCTCAAAATAGTGCCGGTTTTGTCTATAAGAAGTACATGTACTTAGGCTTTGAATTACTCATTACTTTGAAATCGTTATTGATGGTTTCTCAGGATCATTTTAAACATAAACAAAATTGTTTTACTTTATAAATCTTAAAAGGGTGGATGGGATGGCTATTTCTAAAATCAGCATCATCCACATATTAAATCCATTACATTTCAGATTGACCTAGATGTATCAGACGTTGATACAAATTAAGTAGAACTTATAAACTAAGGGAGTCTGAAAGTCCTGTACTGACTCCCTCTATTGCGACCATTTTGAAATGAACATCCGACATTGACTTCATAATAAAGATTATGTAAAGACTATGTAAAGTTTTAATCTAAGAAGCTGTCTATAAATACGAAGAAAGGTGAACTAGCATGGTGAAATATCAGCGTAGAGGTCTTACATGTAGGACTGTATTTCCCCCAGACAACATAATGACGTCGTTCATCCTGCAACATCTGAGATGCAAAAAGTATGAATATCAGACGACACTTGAGCTAAATGCGAAGCTGTAGTTTTAAGTGTATCTGACTTTAGTTGTTGTTTTTTCTACTATTTTCGTCTGTTTATTACAGGCAGGTTAATCATAGCTACTTCAGAAATTCTTTAATATGTCATATGCCATCTTTCGCTTCACGACAAATCATGGAAATTTAAAACAAACAATTAAAATTTAATATAATGATTATGTCATCAAACTTCAACGGATATTTTTCTTTTTAAATATTTATCATGTCTTGTTCATTACATTAGATATCCATTAAGTGTGGGGTTCTTCCGCTAACTTAAGAATGAATCTAAAACATTTCAGGAGCTGAAGCTTCTACAATGGAAGGCCAATCCGACGGGTGATTTCAAGCTATTGGCGAAAAGCCTGGAGACTCTGATGATCAGAACAATTGAAACACGATTGGGAGACCAGTACCGGTCAGTAAAGTTTTAAACTAATGCCTGCTTTATTTAGGATATTTAGGACTTTAACATGCTTTTGGCCACTATCGTATATCAAACCCGCTACAGATAACTGCTAACGACGATGACGATAAAGGTGATGAGCGTTGTAATGGTAGTGGCAATGATGTTGAGGACAATGTGACAAGAAACGAGGATGATGTTGACGACAGCGATAATTATGTTGATAACGACAACCATGATAATCATACAGACGAAAATGATAACGATGATAATGATAAAAATGGTGGTGATGATGAATTTTATTATTATTATTATTATTATTATTATTATTATTATTTTAACATGGTTTTTAAAGATTGTTCTTATGCTTCATAATTCATTATTGTTGGTGTTTGTTATTATTGTTATTATTGTTATTATTACCATTGTAGTGTGTATGAATAACTCGACATAAAATAATTGTTCGGTGGCAAGGACAATCATGTGTTAAGGCTTTCTGAAAGCTATAAATCTTCAGGACAAGTTGTTACATTCAGCTGAAAATTTAGCATAATATTACAGTCTTCCTGAAATTTGTTCCGTCAAAACCACTGTCTTGTCATCATATGGCCGTTACAATGGCCATATGATGACAAGACAGTGACCGTCTTGTCATCATATGGCCATTGTAATGGTCATATGGCCGTCAAAACCACTGTCTTGTCATCATATGGCCATTACAATGCGAGACACTAAGTCCAACGAGTAATTTGTTACTGTTAATGTTGTTGTTATTGTTCATGCATATTTGGGTTTCGTTACACAACAACCAACACTAACAATACTTCCATCATCATCATCATCACAATGACATGAATAATTGTACTTAATTGATGCATCTGTCTAATTGAAAGACGCATACTAAAAGTATCCTATGGTCCAGTGTTCTCAAATTATATTCTACATATGTGTCCTGTGGCCAAATATTCTTAACTTATATACTACATGTGCAACAATTTGTTACCTTGGTAACGTATAATATATAGGATGCGGAAAATGCAAGGTCTAATATGGCGTTTCCACAAAATAAGTGCAGAAAAGTCCCATTTGCACTTCATGATACTCTGAGGTTTTATATATTAGTGCCTTACTGTAGCAAACTTTCTGAAAATGGTTGCTTCCTCCATATTTTCCACATATTAGGCCTCTGGCTGGCAGTTTCGTCCGCTATGATATAATATACAACTTGTACAGTAACGAATCTCTTCATTTCTGTTGCTTTTTTCTGTAAAGCTCTTCTGAGGTTTAGCTTTCTGCTGGCTTCCTTTCTTCTTCATTGCATCAACAGACTTATTTGGATGTTCCATTGTAGTAATTGTTTTCATTCTTACTGTTCTGGCTTTAGCTGCTCTGCTTATTTCAATGCACCTTTCAAATGATAAATCTTTCTCTCTAGCAGTCTTTCTCTTGTGTGACTATCATTTATTCCTTCAATAATTTTGTCGGGTATTAAAACATCTTTCAGGTTACTAAATTTACAATCTTTTGCTAGGATTATTAAGTCCGTCAGAAAATGATCTAAAGCTTTCTCCAGATTTTTGTAATCGGCTGTTGTTAACATTCCTCTCACAGGTCTCTCATTTCCTTGGAGAACAATATTTATCAAATTTCTGTATCAGATGTTCAATTTTGCCTTTTTTCTCCTCTTAAAAAAAATAAAAATGGGTTGAATAGTTACACTGCAGCCTCTCCAGCTAATGCTAGAAATGTAGCAACTTGCAGATTCTCACTTTTCTGGTCTCTTTCAGTAGCACACATATACAATTGATATTGTTGTAACCAGAGTCTCCATTATTCAGCAACATTATCATCTAATAATAAAATCTGTTCCGTTTTTTTTGTTTTATTCACTAAGTGTTAAGCTATTTAAGCTTCTGACACAGCTTAATGATTTCTATAAGTCCGTTTAAAAGACTACAGAGTTTAGCAATTAACGATTGTATTAGATAGGTGTTGACATAATGAAACCGACTACTCAACTCCCCACTTGTTAAGCTGCACTACAGTACATGTTTTGGGAATATGATATCTGTGTGAGTTCAGGTTTAACTGCAAATTGGTTATTTTGACATTAAACAGACTAGGGAGGCAGGGATTATATATATATATATATATCTATATATCTATATCTATATATATATATATATATATATATATATATATATATATATATATACCTCTACCAGGAGAACTGTATCAATTTGGTGATGGTGCTGCACGATATTTCAAAAGAGCTATTTACAAATCGTCTGCATTCTTTCAATTATATGAAAAGCTCATTCTGCAGGACCATTACTCTGCTGACATTTTGGACTAATTGCAATATGCCTGAATCCATAATATTTTGCAAATTCTTTGAGTTTTTCTGACTTGTATTGCGGACCATAATCCAAAATTACTACTTCTGGATACCGTGTCGCGCAATGTTGCCTTTGAAATGATTGAGGGTTGTTTCTGAACCAGTACCTTGCAGTTTTGCAACTTCAATGTATCGGGAAAAATAATCAATCACCAATAAATATGCATAACACTTCGGTTGAATCAGGTCAGATGTGACTCTTTGCCAAGGTCGACTTGAAAATGTATTTGGTATCATTGTTTCATCTTGATCTCGCGAGTGTTAGATGCAATGTTGACAAGAGTTTACCAAGTGTTCTACCTGAGTGTTTATTCCACTTCAGTAAACTAACGTTTGGCGCGTTCTCGGCATTTAACTTTGCCTTGGTGACCATCGTAAATTGTCTCTAGTGTTTCTTTCTGAAGTGATTCTAGTGAGACCAGGCGTGTACCTTTCATTACGAGACAATTTGACACTGTAAAATCAACTATATCTGACCTATACGATTAAAGTTTTCAATCAACAGCTGATTTCTTTGCCCCCCACCCCGTTTACAGAATTTTATAGTTTATTTACAAATCGAATCATTTCGATATTCAGACTTGACTTGTTTATGTCAAGCATTTGATGAGGGTCAGATCACTCACTACAAAATTAACATAGTCATTAGTCTCAGCCTGCAGTTCTCTGTCACTCTAAGACGGATAACTTAAGGTGCTCTGGATAGAGCATGGGCAGGCAGTTGATAGATTTTTGTCAGCAACATGTATTATAAAAAAGTTAAATATCATCCAATGCATTCTAAAGCGTTTAATTCTAATGGGTACGATTTTTGTGCTATTACGATTCTATGCACTTAGAAAAGTAACGGTAAAGAACGAAAACCAACAAGTTTTGTAAAATTCAAAAAGAATGTATTTCTCTAGAATGCAAATTGAAAATTTAAAATGAACTTACGGCATTGTGAATTAAATCCCAAAAGAGTCCTAGAAATTCTAACACAAGTTCTAAGTAAATTCTAGTGGCGTTCCAAAGAAAGACTACAACTATGAATGTGTTGATGTGCCTGTTGTAGCCTGGATCGTGGAGATGTGCGAACAGTTTTGTGATGTATCACAATAATATAATCCAAAATGTCCTTGTCTGAATTCAGTATATTTCCAAATTAATGTTTCTGTTCACGAGCACTTTGTGATTCCAGTGAATAATTTAAATAATTAAATAAAGCAACATCAAAAACTGAACACAACCATAAAAATGATTCTGCTTCAGATGTTATCGCAAGAATGAGCATTTTTTCAAGTAAACAACATCATGAAAAATAAACTAAGACACAATAAAAGAACCAAGATGAGGTCAAACGTTCATTTCTAGAACAGTATAAGTTGTAAACAAGACAAGATATATTACTAAAATTCTAACAAAGAACAAGGCAAACATCGGGTACTCCAGGTTTTTCATGGGGGATTACAGATGTCCTTGACTCAGATTAACAGTATGTTATTTACTAAAATCAATGTACCTAATCAGGTGCACCATGAATTTGATTTTTGGACAAAGGTCAGTTACAAATTACAATTATGCCTTTCATGTACTCGATAAGAAAAGCCAACAAACAATACAAATTAAGCATACATAACAGTGCTCGTTAGTGGTAGTGGTTAGTTTCAAGTTTGAATTGTGACCTAATTAAGCAAGTGTTGAAGTGTTCACATGCCAACTTTATTGCAAGAGCCTCATTTTCTATTTGAGACTAGCGCTGCTCAGTTTTTGACATACCTCGCGATGCTTACGCCTCCGTTATCATGGCGCCATCGTGTTTCTGCCTTCGCACAACATCTAGTCCAAATGAAGGTGCATCTGCAGATAAAACTATTTCTGTGTTTGAACCACAATGCGCCAATGCTATTAACAATATAATTTCTCTCTTGATATACGTAAAAACTTGTTCTTCATTTGGATCCCAAGTCCACAAGGTTTTGCCTTTCAAAAGCTTACGTAACGGTTTTTAGTTTTCAACCAAATTTGGACTAAATTAGTGAAAGTTGATTTGCCATACTGAGAAATCGTCCTTATTTGTTCAGAATTTCCATTTAACTTGTGACTTTGATTTTTTCAGGATCCGTTCGATAACCATTTCCGGTAGGTTTATCTTCCAGTTTGCAGCAAGTTTTGAGAAAACATTGCAACTGCTAGATTTGCAAGGACTCTTTCAACTGATGATAGCGGATGATTTTCTCTTTTAACTGATTCGTTCAGTTTAGTTAGACCCAAGCAAATTCTTACTGTACCGTTTGATTTTGGCACGACAACCCTTCCCACGCACCACTAAGTTGTCTCATTTACATTCGAGATAAGACCTATATTGTCATTCTATCCAACGTCTCTTGGATTTTATTTAATAAATGGGTAGGGACCTTTCTTGTGGTTGCTAAAGCGTAAGGGTTGGCATTTTTGTCTAGAGTTATCTTATCGAATCACATTGTTTTCCCTAGGCCACAAAACAAAGTTGGGAGTTTCTCGAGTTCCTATGCCTTTAAGCAAATTTGGGAATTTCTCGCGAATATCTCTATCGAATTGTATATATTTCTCTTGATTTTGGATTGTATTTTGCGAACTTTAATCTAGGGCATTTATTGAGGATGTTTGGCTGGCCTGCCCACCAGTGCCGGATTAAATCCCTTTGCAACAAACATGTCTTGTACAGTGAATGCATTATTTGATTCCTTTTAAGATGTAAAGTTTCCCTGCACTTTAAGTTGAGAGTTTCCAGGGCTATACATTATTCTATATTAGACATTGGTAGTGTTTGGTCTCCTGTCTATTGTAAATCCCTCTCAGGAATTACGGTGATATGAGCTCCAATATCAATTTTGATGAGTTGTTCAATCTGACACGCGTTATCAACGGCTGGCTCTTCTTTTGTGCTGATCGTCCCTAGAAATCGTTCTGTTCTCAATTGTTTTGTGCAATTTACTGATTTTGACATGCAACAGTTTGCATAGGGTCCCATCTTTTACACCTATGACATTTTGCCTTTTTCGCTGGACATGAATCGCGAGAATGATTTATTTCTTTCCACATTATATGTATCTATTTTTTTGCTGAAATTATTCTGCTGAAAGTTTAGAATTTTATATTTCTGCTTCCACTGCATTCATTCTTCCTTCTTTAGTTGCTCGTACAACTGACTACCGCTCTCCCACGGCCTAATTCGTCGAGCTTGACTAATGGAAGTCTCCAGTGTCACATCTGCATATACCTTAAATTTTTGACAGATTTGGATCTCGATGTCCAACAACATGTCAATCTCTGATTATTCCATAATATTTAGGCCCGAAATTACAATAATCTCTTAATACATGAAGAACTGTAACAGAACTGTCCGATGTTTCTCCTTCTTCTTTGCTTTCTCTGGTCAATTTCTGTCATTACAAAAATTACTTTCCTCTTTGGAATGAAATACTGCATGAATAGGTCACTGGCCTTCACTTCAGTCTTGTGTTTGTAATATGGGAGAGGTCTTTGAAGCTGGAATTTTCAGCGTGCTTAGTACTGAATTAGCTTAATTTCGCTGCTTGAACTATGTTGTGACATTCATCTTAAAGACTTCATACTTTTGTTTATGAATAGTAAGACCGCAGGAAAGTCAAAGCCTCTCAGTCTTACGGCTTTCTTTTCTAGCAGTGCGAAATTAGTCCTGACACCATTATGCCATGGAGAACACTTCAGAATGGATACTATGAACTTGGTTGTTGGGACATGTTTGTGAAGCAATGAACGCTAGGACAATCATGTTGTTCAGCTGTGTGTTCAAAGTTGTTTGATTTGCTTGGACTGCCATGCATTTATTTATTTATATTTAGAATACAGTGACAGATGCTGTCAGGATAAAAAAAATATATATTCTTAGTTATTGTCTCAGATCAAAACTCGCAAAATGCATTTAAAAATCCAGATTCGCGTCTCGTAATGATCCGGATTTTCTGATGCTGACAACTAGGAGTGATTTAGCAATCCTGATCGCAATACTCTGTGTGTGTGTGTGTGTGTGTGTGTGTGTGTGTGTGTGTGTGTGTGTGTGTGTACTGTCTTTCATACACAATGTGGTATATTTAGTCTTCTCAATAAAGGATATGTAAAGTTAAGTCATTATTGTACGAAGTAGAAACGAGAAGAAGGAAATATACAGATGCCCTTTTTCTGATAGAAATCTCACTTTTTACACTATGAAAATCTTTGGTATGCCAATGCTTTTACAAATATTTCGATGCAAAATAAAATAGTTCAAACTTGTACACGGTGGAACGCTCACAATGTTTATGATGCAGCATACATTAGTAAAAGTCACACAGGTCATGTAGGCATTCAACACCAACTATTTCAGTAACGGGTGTCATTTTTTTAGAAACTGAATCTACATATCTTTAAATGGCAATTATTCACTTCATTTGCATCCTCTTAAATCCATATTCCTTTGGAAGGTCATTATTTACACGCCCCTAAAAGTACGTATGCAAAATTAATGTTAAAGTAATACCACATTTTTGGACGAGATCAGCTAAAAGATGTAATTCAGTACAATCCGGATATAATGTCGATCACTGTGATGTCACAATGAAGCTTCGCATCTTGATAAACGAATTCGTACTACTCTATATTGTGACAATTCCACTCAACGTGCTCTTTTCTTGACCCAATTTAGTACATCGCCACCTTTGTAAAGTACATAGCGATCTATTATTTTCGTCTGGAAATTTCTTGATGACATTTAAGGTGCGGAGTATTCAATAATCAGGATTCAATAAACTTCGGTTAAAGAAAATTAGTATTAAATGTTAAAACAACAATTTAATATGAGCAAGTGCGCACACACGACCTGTATGACTTTTAATATAGCAAGATTCTTTACTATTCCGCTAAGTACTATTTCTTCATTTGATGTTATTGTGTTTTGTTGACATTGATGTTAATGATGTTGTTGCTTCAGTTAAATACTCGTTAAAGAATATTCAGTCTCAGAACAACTTTTTTGTTTACTGTTTTCGTGTGTGTGTGTATATATATATATATATATATATATATATATATATATATATATATATATATATATATATATATATATATATCGCTTTTCGTACGTATTATCAGCTATATCAGAATCGATATCAGATCATTCTAAACTATGTGTATAAACTGCCTGTTTGCAATTGTCATCATTTGAGTCTCTCTGAATTTCTCGTGTATGTAAGCCTTGTTAGCCTAGAATACGTGGTGAAAGGGTTAAATATTGTAATATTATATACTCACCACAAGGAACGCTATCTGAAGAACGATCCCTTTGATTAGATCTGAATATACTTTTTCAAGCAACTTCTAAAGAGAGGGATTAAAATTAATGAAAGGTACCTCCTTACATCACACAACTTTCCTGATTAGTACAATGTATTTTTAGTTTTCGTGTTACAGTAGCTGAATATTAATTGAAGAATACTAGTTTGGTTGGAGGCATTAAATCTCACCGTTTACAGTTACATCGATGTAGCGGGTATTTTCCATAATGTAGAAACTAATATATATATGTGTGTGTGTGTGTGTGTGTGCGTGTGTGTAATGTATCACCTTGCATGTAGAAGAGGCACAACAAGGAATTCGTACATAGCAAATGAAAGCATGATTCATCTTTATTTTGCTACCAAAAATAAAGAAAAGTATTTAGAGTTATATTGTGTATTTATTATTATTATTTTTCAATCGTAATGTTATTAAAAAAATGCAAATAGGTCTTTTTTCACACAGAAATGCTGTGCTGACGTAAGCCACAACTATTACTTTCAAATTATTTGAATATACGTTCTATTTAGAAGTTATATTCGCAATCCAATTTAGGACGTTTCTGTTACCGAACATCGATGTGACTAATATTAGTCGCACACTAGTTATCCCCAAACTTGGTAGATTTGCAGAACTATGCCAAATTGTAAATATTACAAAACAAAATTCAAAACAAGATAAAATACAACCTACTTAAAGGACTATACCAGTGACGATAAAGTGGCAATAAAATATATTTTACATCAGCATTATCCTGTGTGTTGCTACGTGATATATCTTTATCTGCTTCTATATTTAATTATATTTGTATCCAATATAACGCAAACCCGTGCATCACACACACACACAAACACACACACACACACACACACATATATATATATATATATATATATATATATATATATATATATATATGTTGTTATATATATATATATATATATATATATATATATAAAATGTCTGTACATTATCAATTTTGCGTTACGCTGACCTCGACCAAATAAATACCCATGCTTCTTTACGTATATCACTTAAATCTGAATTTATTTTATATGCATTAACTTATGTGTATTGTAATGCCTAAATCATCCTAATTTTTTTTTTTACTTTTAAAGATCGATATTCCAGGTGCAAAGATTACCGCAAGATTGTTTCAAGTAATTGTTTCAAGTAATACAACACTTTACCTCCACCTAAGGAAATACTTCTCATTATAAATTATGATGAATATATAGTTTGGTACGTCAGGCTTTGGCTTTTATTCCTTGTACAAAGTTATCTGTAAGAAAACCTATATTCATATGCAATTTTGAGGAAAGCTATCGATGTTTACGAAACATACAAGAGAACCATTCAGCAGACAAAATAGTAATCTTATATAAGGGTTTTTTTGGCTTAAACCCTATTTTTGTACTAGGACGACCACCTGACCCTGGCCCCTAATGTTAGTCTAAGTAAATACGAAAACGACTTTGTTGAGGCAACAACGTCGATTTCTTAATTTATTACCTAACTCGAGGACCTATCATGGAAATCATCATCGTCGTCGAACCTTAGTAAAGTCGTAGTGGAACCAGTACATTAACTTCTTTGATATTTCAAGTACTGCCAGAGCAGCAGGGAGAGTGAACAGACCATTTTTGTTGGAGACCTTATTTATGAAAAATAAACCTTCCTACGAAAATGAAATCTCAAGGTCAATAACATTAAACCAAAAACCTCTCTTAGGCCATGAGATTTCTCTAATTGGGTTACCTCATTTTGTTACATCATCACTGACGCGCGTTTTTATTTTATGGCGTGTTTCGTTTACGTGCTGGTCACTCAACGCTGGTCGTTCACCCTCCCTACTGCTATAATTAAATCATTGTTATATCAAATAATGAAATCTCATACATCTAAACTAGCTCGAGAGCGACTAGAAGCAATCAAAAAATATCTACCCGTCCGTGATTCTGTCAAACAACAACTACAAGCGCGTCAGGAGTCTCAGGTGGAATTTGCAGAAGGTGCAGAACAATTATTTAAACCTGTTACAGAGACTACTAAAGGTCTTCTTCCAACGTTAGAGAAAACCGCTGAAGCAATTGGAAAAATAGCAGAAAGAAGTAAGAAAACAGAAAAGATTCTACGAGAACTTCCAACTGAAATAGCTGCTGCTCAACCAATGCGAGAAATTCTTGAAGGTATTGACCAAGCTCGTGCTGAAATATGTGATATAAAAGATCGTAAACCAGAAAAAAAACAAGAACCAAAACAAGGAGGAGTTAAAACTGCGCTGATTAATAAATTTACCGAAGATGCTATTACTGTTATTAAGAAAGCTGAGAACATAAAACAATTAGCTGTGGGTGCCGTGAGAAGTTTTGATGATAAAAAAAATTCTGAAGCCCGAGTATCATGGTCATTCTATAGGCCGTGAAGATTGGTGTAAATGGATATTTCGCATATATTACGGAGTTGATCAGGCCCGAAATGATGATCCAAGATATATTGAGTTTAGAAATGAGATATATAACTATTTTACACAACAACGATTATCATCACCACAACAACAATCACCACGACGATTACCATCACTACCACAACAATTACAACGACAGCAATCAGTCAAAACAACAAGTGAGGAAGATATAAGTTCTTCCCCCGGTGCCACTGGAAGTGGTATTACTACTCGAGGAAGTGGTCTTATTACTTCACGTCCTGATAACATTCTTGCCGACGTTGAACGACTAGAAATCCTCATTGGAGGAAAACGAGCTGGTAATAATTCCCCAGAAATCATTAATGAAGCAGCTGATATTTGTAAACGATTATTTACAGGCGGTATCATGGATATTAATGTATATCGATCCCTTATTAATGAAATCACCGATGATTATCACAGTGATTGAGTATGTGATTAGATGCAATGACTATAATAAGATGATCATACATTATACTCAACGCAGACCAACCATGGTCAGGGTAATAAATTCACGATTACCAGTATACAAAACGATCTACGGAGATGGACTAGGTGATGTTGTTCAGGGTCTATTTAGAAGGATAGCCTCAAAAGCAATACCGCTTGCAAAGCAGCTTGGAATGAAAGCTATTGACGTTGTTCGTGAAAAAGGTATTGGTGCTGTTGGTGATGTTGCTAGCAAAGCATTCTCAGCAATCAAGGATAGACTAGCACGATTAATACGACGAAAACCTCAGCCACCAGTGAAACTGACCAGCACTGAAGTGATGCCCGCAAATGTTAGTAAAATAATAAATAAAGCTGCTAATCAAAAACTAGCAGAGTTAGGTGGTGTACCAATGTCAGAAAAAGAAAAAATATAACCGCTAGTCTGATAGCAGGAAGTGGTCTTCGTGTTAGACGAACACGATAATAATAAAGATGTTTAAGCGTATATCTGATCCCGCATTTGACATGGATGCACCAGTACTTAAATATGAATCTGTGCCCGATTATCAGTATTATTCTTATGACGCACGACAACCAAATCAGCATGGACGAACTGAACTACAGGTTCAAGATACGAGTAGATATTTTCTTCCTTCCGAAGCATTTATTGAAGTAGAAGGTGAAATTTTAAAAACAGATAATAATGAATACGACGCTGATGTTAGTGTTGGTTTTGTTAATAATGGCATCATGGCGTTGTTCGACAGCGCTACGTACATGATTGACGGAAGAAATATTGAGTCGATTCAAAAAGATGTTGACGTTGCCACAACGATATTGGGCCTAGCAAGATACAGCGCCGATTATTCAAGATCAGCTGGTCCATCAATGATGTTTACCAAGGACACTTCTAACCACCCTAACAACATACCGTATGACATAAGACGACCAAAAAAGTTACAGCTGCTGCTGATGACGCCGATGTGGCTCCGGTGGTTCATGGTGCTAACCCAGATTTTAATTTAATATTCGCAGCACGTCGATCAATGTTAAAGAATGAAAGTAGAAGATTTTCATGTGTAATTCCACTGTCACATATATTTGGATTTTGTAGAAATATCAGAAAGGTTATTTTCGGAGCCAAGCATACTATTTTTCACTGGAACATTTAGATTTATTCAGACAATCTGTCGTTGACATACACTTTCGAGCTCGCGTAAACCGAGGAGCCATTGCTAATTACAGAGCAATCGCTGTTATACTCAGTGATAAGACGATGCTACTTGAAGGTGTTGGTGGGCGAATGAGAGTTATTGATGCCAGAGTAGAAAATATGTAATTAAATCCCTGATTTAAAATCAGTATGATATTATAAATGTCTTATCAACATGTTAGTGTTAGTCTGACTCCTGGTCAGATTAAAAAATTACAATCAGCATCAAAAGAAAACTGTGCGGTAAAAATATCACTAAAGCGAGAACAAATCGCAGGTGGTCCGAATAAACTATCATTATAAGAACATCAGCATAGGCACTTCAATGAAGCCAAACAATCAAAGACTGGCATACGACTTAATCTATCTGCGGGTACCATTAAAGACATCGCTAAAACGGGTGCTATATTTCCATTTCTTGCCACGTTACCAGCGATAATAGCCGCTGCAGCCCCAGCTGTTGCAAAAGCAGCTGCGTTAGGTGCTGTTGGAACTAATGGCATTAAAGAAAGCAACGGCTCACGGAATAAAAACCTCCAAAAAGAAAAGGGAAAAGGTCTAAGACTTCCAGGGACCCCACATTCGTGGACTGCCCGGGTCAGTTCGATGATTCTTCCTATGCTAAGCAACTGAACATCAAAAACTTCAGAGGTGTTTTTATGCGTGATCAGTTACCAAAACAACCAAACAATATTGAAACTGGCATTATTAATCTCGATAAAAACTCTGGTCCTGGTACTCGTTGGGTTGCATACGCGATTGATCCACGTGGAATTGTTTATTTCGATTCGTATGGGTTGGCACCACCAAAAGAATTTTTACGATATAGTAATTTAGCCGGTATCTGGTATTCAACATTACCAACACAAAAATTAACAGATCCATCAGTATGTGGCCATGAAACCCTCGCTGTACTCGACGCAATTTCACTGGCATCGCCAGGAAGACCACCTCATAAAGTCGTACACGAATATACCACCACCAGGCATAGCCGCGTACAAACGTTTTAAACAGATATTAGTAAATATAATGGTAGATATTTATGGAAGATCTCGTAAAGTTCAGCAAGGTGACTTATCTAAACTCTTGATCAGCTCAGAAATGAAATCGATGATTTATTAAACATTACAAGTGTGGATCAAACTGAAGTCGTTGTTTTTTAGGATAAACAAGGACGATTAAAGACAAGTAATATACAACTGTCAGATGTACTTATGAGAATTCCCACCGCGGTTGTTAATAATATCGTTACTTTTGCTGATCAAGGTAAAATACAAGATTCCGGTAAGTCAGTTAAAGATTATATCAAAAAAGCTGGTGATTCATTCACTGATAACATTATCATGAATAAAAATAAAATTACATACCTTGGAGACCCAGCCGCAGATACAGACGCAACAACAAAAAAATACGTCGATGATCAAGAATCTAAGTTTGTGTTAGTTAACGGTGGTATTATGCATGCATTTCTCAACATGAATAATAATGGTGTTAATAATCTCAGAACACCAGAATCAGATTTCGACGCTGCAAAAATACGTCGACGATAGCAATATTCCGACGGTGACATCATTAACAACAATCAACGATGGAATTGCCGCATTCAGAATTGATTATAGTAATCACATACAAACGTTCCTGAATTTTCGTAGAAATATAAACAGATCTATTAATGAATCTTTCGGAAGTCCAGCGGTTGTAGATATTAAACTTGCTGACATTAACGCAAAACTCAACGATATTGTCAGTGGAATCCCTAATATCGTTGAAAAAACGAATCTGATTAAAATTCCTCACAAGCAGATCATCAATGTAGTATACACAGTAGCATAAAGATCAGCAACATGGTCACAGCAAAATAACACTATCAAACACTAGTGTATATAGGCTGTCCGTATTTAGCGGTGCAAAATTTAGTATATTTACCACATATCTATGGCGTCATTCAACCGATAATTTTTCTGGAACTGTATCTATACTGTTGAATAAAGATGCCGAAGAAACATTTCTACTGGAACCATCTGATAAAAAATTAACCGCAGCGTCTCACTGGTGGTGTCTGGAATTTGTCGCTGAAACACCTCAATTAAGTTATCAATAAAAGTATAATGAATCAAACCCAGGGACCCCAGTCCCACATCGACGTGGATCGTTACAGATACAATCAAGTATGTGAGTGTCAGACCAAACTAAAAAATATCGTTGACAATTATACAGTAAAAGTAAAAAAAATATCGCAGGCGTGTGGTTATCATTGATATAATTGTTTATTCAGTTTCTGCTATCATCGCGTCCGTAGGTGTATTGCTATCAACAATAACAATGACAGCGCCTGCAGTTGTAACAATTGTCGTTTCAACGGCAACAACATACGCAGGTATCCTCGGTATTATCGCAAAAAAGATAGCTACATCTACAAATACTAAATTACACGAGTATATAATAAAACTACACACGTCGGTGTCTGCATGCATTAAACTATCGTCGTATATCTCGTCGTATCTCAGTGATGGTAAAATATCCGATGAGGAGTTCACAATGATAATGAAAATTTACAATGAAGCATTCCTTGACAATAGCCAAGGCGAAAAAATAAATGATCAAAAAGTTCCCGATTTAAAATAATAACAGTAATAATAATGTCAGATCAAAGATCGCGCGAACTATTACAACAGATCGTTACTAATACTACGCATACAAAAACAACAATGATATCATTAAGTTCAACCAGTCCAGAATTTAGCGTTAACTTTCCAACTGCAATTATAGCAAAAGAAATAGCGCTGGCTCAATTACGAGTTTATCATAGCTGGCCAAATATCAGGTCAAAATCGTTTGGTGGACTACCAGCAAACAATTCACTGGTATTTGCAAATAAGAATAAACCCGATGAAACTCCTGATTGGCAAGTTGTTGGAATTTCAATGGGCAGTTATCAAATAGAACAGATTAATGATGAGTTCCAACGTAGAATGAAATCTATTACAGGAAAAGAATCCAAAATAGAAATTACTGTTTACGAACCAACATTATCATCGCCGATTGAAATAAATTCGGCTGACTACGTTGTAGATATTTATCAAAGTTCGATCAGATCCGTGTTAGGATGGCCTGATGTTGCACCCGTTTATAATGGAATTCCAGAACCAAAACGAGAAAAATTTAAGACAAGCGGAAAAAAAATATATAAAAGATCCAGGATATCTAAGTAAATTTCCGTGGGTACCCGATGATCAATTAAAATATTATCATCATCAAGAGCTCTATGGTAGAAAATTATATATTAAAAGAGAACACTTACATAAATCTATTGATGGAGAAATTCACATTAATGAAAAAAAAAATTAAATTATTGTCCGACCCAATTAAACTCGAGTACGAACAATCAATTAATAAACTACGAAATTTATTTTCTTCTTTATTACAATATTACAGCGAAGACGTAAAACAACAAATAATTGAAACAATAAAACATTTAAACATTGTTGTGATAGATTTAAGACTTATTAATGATATAATTTTACACGCTGCAAGAGAGCGTAGGGATGCTATAGATCTTGATTATGATTTAAACTGGTTTGGGATGAAAGATTTGTTTATTAAACATTACAAAATAACAGACGAACAATTAAAAACATTCATAATACCAGGATTTGACAATACCGATATGAAAAGATCAATCACTGATCTTATTGAAGAACATTTTCCCGGAGTAATTGAATCATGAAGAAAAATAGCCCCGCCACCGTTTATTCTTAAACATAATAACGATCCACACGGTGGAGGCCGTCATATATCACCTGGTATTGTTAATATAACATCAACGATCGCGGTCAATCTAGTATGTGATGTAAATGATGGCAGCTATCAAGTAGATCTTTCAAAGTCTAGCCAGGCCCAGCAAGGATATATATTATATTCATTTAGCCCTCAAGTGTCCCCTGGGTATTTAATTGTATCAGAACCAATTAACCCCGTTTATCTGCATGTACATAATCCGTTATTATCAAGGATACATTTCAAACTTACAGACCAAATAGGACGCATTCCGGATTTGCAAAATGAGGTTTTAAGTATTAATCTGTATATACGCTCATAATGCGTAATTGCAAAACCCAAAAAAATGTCCGAATCTAACACGGATCAGAATAAATTTTTTTTTACTTCTGATGGGGTAAATCGTAAAAATCATACCCAAACAGAAAAAATAAATATTATTATTATAATCTGATTTAAAAATATTTTTATTTTAAATAAATATTATTATCAGAATATGAAAAAAAAAAAAAATATTATTGTGTTATAAATAAATAAACTGCATAGTTCGACTCTGTCAATTTTGCCAGGGATTTTGTTTAGCCATTACCACAGTCGATTTTGCCAGTGATTTTGTTTAGCCATTACCACAGTCACTGGTCCACCACCTTCATTATCACTATCATTTTCATAATGCTCCCTCAACTGTCTTATACGAAAGTTCACAATCTTTTTCTGTTCGTATTCGTGAGATAGTTCTAACTTAATTTTGTCAATAGCGTGTGAGAGAGGTGCAAACAGCTTTACCTGATTATCTGTAACTGTTGCCAACGACTGTAACATTGCCTGCTGGATAAACATCATGAATTTATAATCAGATGGCAAAGTATATCTGTTCTCTAATTTTCGTTGTTGTAATGATTTAAAATCACACAGAATCTTTTCAGGATTAAGATTATCAGATATATTTATACCGTTATGTTGTAATTTTTTAATCGCAGAAATAATAACATTAATATTTTCAGAATTCATTATATTATAAATGTTTGTTTAAAATAGAAATATTTCTGAATCAGAATAATATTAATAAAATAAACTATTTTTAAATCAGAATGATATTAATAAAATAAAATATTTCTGAATCAGAATAATAAAAAAACTAAAATAAAATAAAAAATAAAAAAACAAAAATAAAATAAAATAAATAAATAAGAATAAAAATAAAAATAAATAAAACAAAATAACAA
>JAECUM010094928.1:0-10626 GCA_016617855.1 Megalonaias nervosa | reverse complement strand
AAAGTTTAATTAAACACATATTTGCCTTAATTATAATTTGGAGGAGTTTGAGAGATTATCCACAATTAAGCCTTCTGGAGCCAGATTGGATCTTGACAAACTGTCCTAACCTAAATTTAGTTTTTCGATGCAAGATCTGGCTTTGATGAATAAAGATATAACTGATCGTATCAGTGAAGCCAAGAAGGAATTTCGCGACGATGGTGCGGCTCATGTGTGGTCAACATTCAGAATTATTTGCACGCATCGATACTAGAATGAATGACGAGCGAGCAGCAAAAATTATTAACTATCTCGACAATCAGCGATATATTATTCTAATAAAATTTCTTGTCCAGACAGACGACGACACTTGGATTATCCGTGACAAAAGTGATCCTGTCCGCCTGACACAGTCAGGACACGTTGGAAGTAGCATAGTCATGTTGAATAAAAATTCCAAACCAGGAACGTTGACTGGTATTGACAAACCATATTATGAACGAGCGTATTCTGTATATGTTTTTTTTTTTTTTTTTTGTGATTGCATTGGTTGGCTTGATAGAAGTCGCACGAGTAATTTCATTATTTAACGCATCTGTCACCCTTGGCAATCTTGCAACCTATTCGCGAGATCTCTGGTCTGTGGATATTTCCTTCGAATACTGGTATCCAAATAACCGCTCAGCAAGTGATCGATTAAATCGTACAACGATTGCCTGATATCGATGAATTGCGGTATGTCCTCGCCTGATTTTGACATTATGTTGCTTCATCAACGATGATACTGGGCCAAGAAATTCTTTGCCAGGATCAACCTGTAGTAGTTGTGGCCATCGTAGACCACCACGTTGATAAATTCGTTCAAACCCAGATGCAACTTCAGTTGCTGTTTCAGTTGATAATGGTTCTGCTTCTTTGTATCTACTTGCAACTTCAACGACAGTTAACGCGTATTTGTATGTGCGTGATTGACGTCCATGTGTTTTAATAGTATCGTGTGGTAAAAACAAAATATCTGCTTGATGAACTTCATTGGGAACGCTGACATCAAAATACGCGTACTGAATTTTTAAGTGGACGTAGATAAATTTGCCATATTGCCTGTCGTCCTAACCAATTCGCAGCTACAGAACGTGAAACATTTGCCGCATCAGCAAGTTTACCAATCGCCGCTTTACCCCTCTAATATCCTCTTGGGCTATAATAAACCGATTCGATTATAATAATAATCGGTTGATTAATTACCGGCTCCTAGTACTAATTTACCTTTCATCGCGGATTTTATTAGAAAACTAACAAGTTTTTCTCCGAGAAATTATTCGCTATGGAATTCAATGCATGAATTAACTTTCACGTTGCCATGTGACGCTGTTGTAAATCTTTGCTTTTATACGCGACATCATGAATGTGACACGCTTGATCAATAGCATTTATTGGATACTCTCCAGGGTTTGGTTGATCTCGTTTTTCAAGTCGGATATCAAGTCGAGTTCCAGGACCACAATAAGTATATGCAGGCAGATGTTTCTCATCATTTAGCCCATGAAGTTCCTGGTAATTTTCCCAACGAAGTAGCAATATCACCATCTGTCTTCCTGCTCGACGAAATAAATTTGTATTTGTTTGTACCACATGTCACACACTTGCCTGTAAGTGCTTGCTTGCTATTTTTTGTTATTATTGTTGTTAATCCAGTGGTGGGTGTGGGTGCTCTACATCGAACACAATATAAATTCATATTATTTATTATATATTTTTACAACATGGATATCATTGATTTCTTAGCGACACGAAAACAAGAGCTAGTCAAGCATCATCCAGCGCTACCAAATTCTATCAGGTGTATGATAATAGGGCCATCTGGGAATGGTAAAACACAAATATTACTTAATCTGATAATGAGATGGCTCAAGTGGGATAGGTTATATTTAGTGGCACCATCCGTAGAGGATCAACGATGTTATGAAGTACTTAAAGATTTTAATGAAAACGCAAAGTCGTTGTATGAAGACGATGACGGTGATGGTGTTGTTAATTTTATTATCGATATTGTTGAGGCCCCATCTGTAGATGAACTTGATGGACAAATTAATAATCTCGTAGCATACGATGATGTAATGCTGGACAAACAATCAAATCTTGTCAGAATATTTTCTAGAGGCAGACATAAAAACACAGATGTAATATATATTACTCAGCGTTATACGCAAATACCTAAAGTGATCAGAGATAACTGCAGTATTTTAGTTGTGTTTAGCGGAGTCGATAATTATACTGTGCAAAATATTTATTATACTTGGTGTTCAGGGGATATGGATATGATTAAGTTTAAAAATTTCTTTTCAAAAGCGCAAGCTATCCCGTTTGGATTTATAACGATAAATTTACATGACCCTCGGTCACGATATCGTATAGATCTTGATAAAATTTTCGGTTAATTACAGCAGCAGGGAGGGTGACGACGACGAGTGAGTGACCTGGATGTAAACGAACGCTCCTAAAATTTGAAAAAAATACGTCAACGATCGAGTAACAGAAAAGCTAATTGGGTCTGTTTCCGTTGTACAGAAATGCTTCGGTTTGAGGTTATTGACCTTGTTTTTAGCCTCTGTAGGAACTTTTATTTTTTTCGAACGGATCCTCCTAACTTTTTGAAGGATTCATCCTCCCTGCTGCTAATATACCAAATGTCAAATTTACTCAGGCATACTTAAGTGTTCTGTACTTTAGTTAGTCTACCATAATATCGCATACTTTACACCAACAATAACGAAATCGCATGCATTATTTACTTTGTATTTGTGTCCTGTACGATACTGTAATCGCATATATTATTGTACTTTGTATTTGTGTTCTGTCCGATATTATAATCACCTGTATTATTTTACTTTGTATTTGTGTCATATCCGATATTGTGATGACATGATTAAATGTATTCGTGTGCAGTTATAACTATACGAAGTATGTTATGGGTTTATATATATATCTATATCTATATATATATATATATATATATATATATATATATATATATATATATATATATATATATATATATATATATGACGGAAACGGTAATTATCATTTATCATACTATTGGCGGTGTCCGTTTTTCAAAATGCACTGTCAAAATAAAATATTCTATGGGACTCTCCTTATGTGCATGTACTAGCCATGTATACAAATCAAATGTTCTTAAACTTAAAATGGGGCCTACGGTGTGGGTATTGGAAATATACAATACTTCTGCGGTCATTTTGAACGGGTGTCCCTAAACACAGTAATGTACAGTAATGGACAGTAATGAGCTGTAATGGACAGTAATGGGAACAAAAATACAATATTGCGAAAGAAATTATAGTAATGTGCATTAAATATTATAATTGTTATTGTATGGACTTAAATACATAATCATAATTAACAAATGTGGTTGTTATATTGTTTTATTAGTGCTCATAATACGCTTTAATTAAAATAATGCCAAAAAAATGGAACAACTCTCTCTCTCTCTCTCTCTCTCTCTCTCTCTCTCTCACTCTCTCTCTCTCTCTCTCTCTTAACTAAGATTGTCCATCATTTTTATTTTGTTCTCGTCTGACTCCGCTCAGCTCTCATCCTTTTTCTCTGGTGAGGTTTTCTCCCTCCTGAAGGTGTTTTTGGTATAGTAATTTTACCATTTGTCGACCTTACTGTTAGCTTATTTGTACCCTTGTCTTTGAGAAACTTTCTAAATAATGCTTCTCGTTCAGTTTCTGTTTCGTAACACCACATGTCAATAGAAACTCTGTAGTGCATATAATTGGATACCAGTTTGAAATTGCCTCTTCCAATCAATGATCTTTCGGCGTCTTTATACTGGGAACTGACAATCGATTGTAGTACTTCTATCAGATCGGATATATTTTTTGCTTCCAATTGGTTCCAGTCTTCATGATATTATTGGCAGACTCTGCATTATTATTTGTCCAGTGGGCGTCCACATTTTTTTACCCTCGCAGGAAAGTTAACATGATCTTTCAGAATTGGTAGCATTCGTTTTTCAAAGTATGGCTGGAAACCGGACGCTTTTTCGGAAATGACATCTGTTGCATGTTTTTATTCTTGCTTCTACTACAACAGAATTATCGGCCTGTGAAATTCCTTCGTCACCAAAAAGGGTGTTTACAATTGATTTTCTATCTTGCACGTTGACGCCGACCCTATTTTTTAAATAATCAGTGACATTTGTCTTCAAGTGAAGTGTACAAACAATCTGTTTCGCTCCAGGGAATGACCCCTTTAAACTTTTGACGAATCGCAGTTTCGTCATCTGAGCCGACAATCAAGTTTTCTATTTCATCATCTGTGAAATGACTGGCAATTTGTGAGAAGAAAGCATTGTAAGTTTCGAAGTCAGATTTACCATGTAGAAAAGATGGGCCGAAAAAAATAGGAGACTCTTCGGTATCGGTTCGTAAAAGTGCTCTGTTTTTGAACACTGTTGATGTTAGGAACATTTCTCCAAGATTAAATGTTTTGTCCACACCTAATACCGTTCCCTCCTTCGTACAACAGAATCGTTTAATATCCTGTATCTGTGCGTCAGTGTACAGTATGATGGACGGACCGGAATCAACGTGTCTGACAACTCTAATGAAAGGATGCTGAGAACACACTTTACTCTCTACATGTAGAATGTGGTCGGCAAGATTTCGGTTGTAAATGTCTTTGGCCGGTTGTCGTTCTTGTCTTTTTTGTCTGTCTTTAATGTTTTGGACAACCTTGATAGTTCTGGGAATGTCATAAACATCTTCTCCTTGGTTTATTTTGTCGTACACGTTTTTTTTGCGTAGTCTTGTTTAACCATACTTGCAGCAACTGCTTTTACGCGTTGTGAAGTTCTTATGTATTCTTCGTGTACGTCTGGTTTTAATGCATTTCCATGAATTGTCCTCACAGGAAATGCGCCAACATACTCCATAACTGAGACAGACGTAGATAGTGTCACAGAGTGTGGCATATTTCCTATCCATGTTACACGTCGCTTGTATTCTAGAGAGTTCTTGTGCTTGCTATATGCCCGATGCACAACTAACACATCCAAAGCATCTGGTTGTGGTTCAAGTGGATGGTATACGCGCACACCATTTAATTATTTTTCAGTTCAATATTGTGCGTCTCTCTTTATAACTCTGACGAGTTTCTCGTTTGGTGTAACAAAGTAATTTGTGGGAGAAGTACCTTTCACCCATATGCCACAGTCATCCCAAAACTCTCTCCTCTTACCAGTTTTCGTTCTCTCCTCATTTAGCGTATTGTCAACTATAAAGAACACGTTTTCCTTTATTCCCGGTGGTACACGTGGTAGAGCACTATGATATTCATTAAGTTTTGAAAATTCTCAATGTTTCTGTTATGTCCATAAACTTCTCATTCTTCAAAATCCCACTGTGAGGCCCAGCAACAGTAACCTTACCACAATTCCCAACAATTGAAGCTGATTCATTATTTGTTACAGAAACATTATCACAACTGACCTTGCTTGTGTTTATTGATTCCATTGCGAGGTCATTGGTGTCATCTTTGTCAACTAGGCCGGTATATCTGTTCACACAATTGACGTTTGTTGAAACATTATTCTTGATTGACCACGAGCAGCAACGTCGACGTTTCGGAGTCTGCCAGTCACCGTCATCCGATTGACGCTTAGGTGTGGACGTATCCATGCTAACGTCACGTTCAGGTGTGTAATTACTGGGATAGTCATTGATGGCTAGGATACTAGTGGACGCTGTGAATTTACTTTGAGGGCCAGTGATGGTTGGGTTACTGACTGTAGGTTCATTGACGGTCGGCTTAACGATTGGTGGTGCTCTGATGGTTAGTGGTTCATTGACGGTTTCAGTATTGATGGTCCGGTTCTTGACTGGTGGTTCACTGACGGTCTTGGGACTTATGGTCGGGTTACTGATTGATGGTTCACTGATGGTCTGGTTATTGACGGGTGTGTCATTGACATTATTTTCAACCAATGCCACGAAATGGTGAGGGGTCCATGTTTTTCTTTTTTTTACCAAAAGAGCGTTAGCTGGTTTGGTTACATTACTCCACATCACTGAAATAATCGACCCTTCTGCTGCATGGTTGAAGGTTGTATTTAGGGCCCTAAATGCCAAGTCTTTTGTCCCGTTTACAGCTGGATAAACACTACGTAACGGACGCTTCGTAACCATGGCAAGGGCAATCATAGTCCAAGCCGAGGAAAAGCTCCCAATCTGAGCGCAATTTAACGCGGCATCAGAATAATCTGGCGACCACAACTGAATACTTGATCTATTTTGATGCCCTAATATCGCTGACTCTTCAAGCACCATCATTAAGGTGGTCTTGTAGTACAGTTCAATGGACTTGGATTCATTACCGCACAAAAGGATTGAGGCGGCGTTGAAAAGACAGTCTCCGTCCCCATTTGTTCTTAATGGTGTTCCTTTCTCAGCATGGTACCGTAACAAGATGTCAGCAGCAACTGCATCTACTGGTAGACTGGGATGTTCAGCATACTGGCAAGACAGTACCTTTCATCAGTCAACAAAGCCTCCCTCTCAACTGAAGCTTTGAGTTTTTTCAAGCCCAATCTTAGCAGCCTGTTGAAATGAGAGAATGAAAAAGTATAACATTATAAACATTTATAATTTTGTAGAATATCTATTTCAAACATTGGTTTTCTACCACGAATTTCTTGAGAGGATATTTATTACAAAAATGAAAATGAAACTTAATAAATGTACCATTAGAAATGAAATAGTTCATGTCAACCAGATATCTAATATACTGGTAATTTTTTCATTTTTAAACTGTAGATAGATTGATTAAAACGAAACAATTCAACATGTACTCCGCAATAATAAATGCAAGACATATGTACAGATATAACTATATTTAAGTAAGGAAACACATAGACTAAAATCAAATTTCAGTAAGTCTCAGTAATTTTACAGTTTCCTAAAATATATAATTACAATTCTAATAATAGGAACATTATAAATTTTTGGGAGAAACTAATCGAATAGCCTAGAAAAGAAACAATTAAATCCTTATAAAATAATGCATTACTTTTTGAAGTCGTGTGATACCCATCAAGTAATCACATTTGCCTCCTAGCGAACGACACTGACGACAAATGTATCCCTCATCAATGGAAGACCAGGTCTTAAAGTCCTTGCTTGTTATCACTTCGCATGTAGAGTGGAACCAAGAATCACATACCTGAATCAAAATGTATACAGAGTTTACATTTCTCATAAGATGCAAACTGCCGGCAGTCACAAATTAAAATGGGTAAACTATGAACATTTATATGTATGTAAAACGATGATTATAATAATAATAACAATAATAATAATCAGAATAACCTTTTTATGATGATAATACAATTAGTTCTAGGACGGTGGTGGGTGTATCTAATTTAGGTAAATCAAATTGTTTTAAATTTGACATAAACAGAAAAAAGTAATTTGTGAAGTGGGATATTAAAAGAATCGAGTATGTTGAAAGTAATGTACATAACCTAGATTTACATAAAGAATAAATGAGAAGATAGATAACATTTTCTTGTAATATTTCCAGCGGATAATTTTGGGAGTTTAAATATAACACTATATGAGAAAGATAAAATATGATTTATTTAACGGCCTAATTGAAAACAACAATTCAACATTAGTTCTAGGGAATTTTATTACCGACATCATTTTAAAAAACTTTAGTCATTACAACATGGATGATTTGCAAAAAATACAGACACGGCATAATACATTAATACAGTAAAATAACTAATATGCTTATTATGTATCATCTGACAATAATTTTGCTGAGATGTATCAATACCATTATGAGAGAGAGAGAGAGAGAGAGAGAGAGAGAGAACATGTATAATCGAGGTAATGGAATTCATCACCCAAATGTTATTATGACACTCAGTACATTTTCTTCCTTTAAATTGATTTTATTACATTACATTGACCATTTTAAAGATACATACCGGTATGCAATCGGCAACAAATAACATCGAATCGGTCAAATTTCCTTATCAAAGACTCAGTTATACGACGGAAAGATAGAATGTTAATTTAAAGACTAAAAATCATCATTTTGCGATCAGTGACATACATTAATCAATCCGATAATAAAGCTAATGATAAAATGCATTTAATATTGAAAATAATCTACTTTACCAAGTTTAACTGAATTTAAGAAATGTACTGTTGTTAATTATTTTTCACATGTGATGTTCTTAACATTACACAAACTGGACATATACACGCTTTGGAACATGTTATATATTATTATAATCGCTTATTTCGCCTTTCCTTTTCCCATCTGATAGCATATCATTGAATTTTATGTACATGCTGTTTAATGTTAACCACTGATAATAGGAGGTTTGCATATTCAAACGAATGATTGTAATGACAGCTCAAAAAATATGCAGGGAGAATATAATAATAATGATATAAAGTAAAGATCGTTAAATAGAAACTTAATATATAAGCAAGACATACCTCACATAAAAGACAGCCCGACTCACAAGCTTTCTTACAGAAAGGAAACTGTTTCTTGCTCTTTCCTTTTACCATTCTGATGATATCCAAGATATTACAGTTATTGGCGTGGTCCCCCTCAGAATTACATCATCTGAGGGACCCCCTAGTTCTAAAGATAAAGGGTTTTTATGTGTTTCTCTTTTTTTCCAAGTGCATGTGCATTATGTATTTCTTTTAAATTAATTTTGATTTTATAATTTTTCAGAGTAGGGTTAGTACGCCATTTCCATTTTCCAAATTGATTTTTTTTTTAAAAAAAAGTTCTTTTTACATTATTAGCACTACCATATTATTTTGTTATCTGAGAAGTAGAAATTTTAGTTTTTGTCTCTCTAAGTGCTATAGCATAAGCTGCTTAACTAAGTTCACATCCATTAGACTCCTGGAGCACGTGCACACCCTGCGCTCTCAATAGTGAGCGCCGCGTGCACGTGCTGCACATTTTCTTCAAATTCACTAAACTAGGTATTCTAAATCTATATTATATTTATCATACAGTTTACATTTAATAATTTCTAAAGTCTATCCTGCATTCTATTTATAGGTGTTTGTAACTATATACTCTTTATTTAATTTCATTTATTAAGTTATATTATTTTTCTCCTTCTTAGTTTCTAGATCTAGATTTTTATGACATTTAATAATTTCTAGTATTCTATCCTTAAAATTCTAATTGTAAGTTCCTATAGTTATAAATTCCAAATTATGAATATCTATACTTATCGTAATTTAAAGCTGCAGCAAGGAAAGTCAAAGATAGCAAGCAGTCAAGATGGTCTAATTCAGTACGTTTTTCGTCCATTCACAATCATTCTTTAATTTTTCACTTATGTATATCTTCAAGTGTTTCTGTCTGCAAGTTCAACAAGTTATAAATAGTTCCATCGTCCTCTTCATATTTCATTTTCAAAACATGTCCATTATCGTTTCATTCATTATCCAATTCTTATTTTTCCTCAAATCCATTTTCAAAAACATGTCCATTAACGTTTCTTTCATTATTCATTTTTATCTTCCACAAATCCATTTTCAATTCATGTCCATTAACGTTTCATTCATTATTCATTTCTTTTTTTTCCCACAAATCCATTTTCAATTCATGTCCAATTCAGTTCCTTTTATACTTATTTTCTTCATTCATATCAAATTTTCTTTTTTAACTTTAACAAATTGTTAACGATTGTTACATGTCCTTGCTTCCTCAGGCCGTCCTTCCTGGTTTCCCTCTGCATGGAGGAGCATACCATCTTCTCGGTTTCTCCATCTTCCCTGCTTTGGCAAACCTTCAGTATTCCTCTTCTGAGTCCAAATTCCTGGTTGTTCAAAGGGACCATCCTGTTGGACTAGGTCAAAAGCAAACCCCAAAACCATACGGTCAGATTTGTTTACAATTAACCTTACTTGTCCAACAGGAGTTTAACAATCTTAATACAGCTGGCTGAAGGGTGAGAGCAATTCCTCAGCAGATAACGACCGGAAAACTGACATAATTGACATTATCTAGGTAATTGACCTATCGCCACTTGTCAATCATGCTGATCAATTAACCAACCAGCAAACGTAAATTAGACACACCTCCAGGAATTGCTTACGTCCCCCATTTTCCTCCAACAAACTGCTTGTGGCAATAATGAATTGATTATGATAAGTATTTACAAATTTTGCAATGATTTGTTGATTTATCGATCGATATGAGTAAAAAGAAGTCAGTTGGAGTCTTATAATTGTGACAATCGATATTCAGATCGTCTAAATGGAGAAACTAGAATTTGTCCTTTCCCGAAACATAGACAAAACTAAGATGGATAAGATTTTTTTGTGGTCGCGTGAACGATCAGCTAAATATGGAAACAATTGATGGCAATTACAACGTGTTGTTTGCATGAAAGTATAGAAAAGCATGTCCCACCGATGGCTTGAAGGAGAAGAAATTGAAATTGAAAAATGTGTGTGTGTGTGTGTGTGTGTGTGTGTGTGTGTGTGTGTGTGTGTGTGATTTGGATTTTTAACATGACTTAAGCAATTTTTCAGTCATATCGCTACGATGTCTGCAGTGTGGCAGTTT
>JAECUM010094922.1:0-11696 GCA_016617855.1 Megalonaias nervosa | reverse complement strand
TATATCTATCTATTTTGGAGTGTGTATATAACAGATTAAAGTGTTGCGTGCTATATTTAGTTTGGAGAGTGATACATTAAAAATAGAGTGTTTCAGAATTTGACCTCTCCCTTAACGTCGAGCGCTGAAAATAAGTTGGACGCTATCATAAGTATACTCACTGTGATGTACATTTGCTGATTGATAAGTATCCCCCAAATTACTTCAACCACTCCCCCTCCCCCATTTCAGAAATTGCCTTTATTTGTTAGATAAGAATAAAGTACTTTTAATAAGTATAACTGTTTAACAATAAACATTTATCCACGGTGTCTAAAGAATGCTATAAAGAAAGATCACTGCAAAACGTCCATGATGAAAATCCATAACTGAGTATTAAAAAGCAAAAAGCGGTATATCGTATTGATTATGCAATACATGTCATAAAATCCATTTTGTCGTCAACCTCTGAGAAAACGTCTGATTCCACAATACAAATTGGCGATCATACGTGTAGTCGGAATCAATCAAAGGAAACAAATTAACCATTAACTACATATTTGTATTTGGCAGACAGACGACTTTGCAATTTATGTCTGCGGTTAGACAGCCCTTTTGTTGTTATTCTTACAGATTCAAAGTTTCAAATAAGATTTCAGGAAGCAAAGAGTAAATTAAAATGAACAAATGTAGGAATGTTTATCTAATTTTGGTCATTATAACATTATTTCGCGGCCTAACCATTTTCCTTAATTGTTCTGCAGTCGTAATTAAATTTGCCTTGTTCTCTTTGAAACATCCTAAGCGATACATGTTTTAAATAGTACTGGACAAATCTTTTTATAAAATATCGTTTTCTGAGCGCGGTTCCTATTAACTTTATTAAGAAAATTGACATTGATTTGTGTTAGAACTGTGAAAACGAGATCCCAAGCTCTATCCTTCGACAGATTGGAAGAAGCGGGCCATGCGTAGTGCTCCTTGATAGTCCGACAGAGGTGGGACTCAAGATGCTATGGATCGTCAACTGACGTCACGAGTTATATGTTCAGTTTAGAATGTATCAATATCACAATCTGGGTAAAATCCAAATGTATGCAGTATAATTATTTGAGTGAAAATCATACATATTTGTATAGATCTTATTTGTGGATGAATATTATCAGTATTTTTTTAAAAATTCCTTACTTTATTCATTACTGGTGACTAATCATCATAGATTAATCGTTGTGTACGTCCACAATTTGATTACTTTAATTGGTAGATTAATCATTGTTCGTTTTTATGTTTAATTTACAAACATTGTTCAACCCATGCTAATATATCCATTAGTCAATCATATTTGTTTATAAATTCCTATTCATTAATTTTTCTTCATTACTTTTCAAATTACATGTTATGAATCGTTCCAGTTAAGAACAGTATCATTTTCATTATAGAATTTTTTTAACTCATTGCTCATCATTTGTTAAATCCATTGTTGGAATTTATGTGCCAGAGTTTGGTCTCAAATTTAATTACTTTTTCAATTAGATTATAAATAAACATCTCACTGGCTAAACTGTTCTTATTGTCTTCTTTAATATTTAATCCCAACACGTGTCATCCTGTTACACCTTGACAAATGATAGTCCAATGATATTAGTATATAGACAGCTCCGGTGGCCTAGTGGTCAGAGCGTCCGCCTCGGATGCGGGAGGTCGTGGGTTCGATCCCCGGTCGAGTCATACCAAAGACTTACAAAAATGCATTAAGAGGTTAGTGTTAGGACTGGTCGGCCTGGTGTCAGAATAATTTGACTGGGTGGGACATCATGCTACATGTCTGCGGCATGATGCCCCAGTGCTAAACATCACTATAAACTGCCACACTGCAGACATCGTAGCGATATGACTGAAAAATTGTTAAAGCTACGTTAAAAATCATAATCACATCACTTTCACATATTAGTATATATACTTACATTCGTGGATCAAAGGCAGTTAAAAAGTAGTAATAACCTTATTGGTCTGGTTCCAGTGATTTGGGGCATATTTTTGATTTTAGTTCTTTTCTTTGCTATCCATTAAAGTAAGAATTCCTGTTACCAGACTAGGTAAAAAACTTGGAATTAAACTGGAAGTAAAAGTGTATATTTCTCTAAAATCTGAACCAACTTAAACGGAGTTTATGTCTTTTATCCAAGACAAAGATTGTGTTATGTGTGGATGATAGCCATGTCCATGTCCATAATCAACTATGACTTACCATATTTTCAAATCTCAATTCGTGTCAATGAAAGCAACTAATTTGTATGTATGTATGTATGTACCACATTTCATCACAGATAAGCCCTAAGTATCTAAATGCCCATTTCGACTACAAAACTTAACACTTGCAACCTAAGGCATGGCTTATCAAAGTCTTTTTTTTAGGGGGGGGGGGCAATGCCTGCTGCTTTAAAGGCTAACACGCATGTGTTAGGATCTCAACGTTTTAGTGTATTGAGTGAATATTCCACTGCAAATGCGATTTGGGTTTTAAGTTGAAAACATGCTCACATATGAAATATAGATACACCATGGGAATATTCCGTCATTAATAAAAGGCATTCATAAATGTTGCCATCCTAAACATTCTAGCATAATCCACTGTTACGTGGTTAGAGCTGTCGTCTCGGATGCCGGAGGTGGCGGGTTTTAACTCCTGCCGAGTCATACCAAAGGCTTATAAAAATGGTACTAACAACTGCCTCGCTAGGTGTTTAGCAATAAGAGGTTAGTGTTAGGACTGGTCGTCCTGGTGTCAGTATACTGTGACTGGGTGGGACATCATTCTATATGTCTGCGACATGATGCCTCTGTGCTAGACATCATTATAAACAGCCACACTGCAGACATCGTAGTGATATAACTGAAAAATTGTTAAAATCCTAAACACACACACACACACACACACACACACAATCTAGCATAATCCCTTGTTCTTCAAGGCAATCTCCTCGTTGTGACATTCAATATCTGCATTATTATGAAAAACGTTTCTGGACACATAATTATATCATAGCTCCAAATGTATCTGCTGAGACAGAATCCGCCCTCAATAAGGTATCAACCAGATGTCTGGGGCAAAGCTTTATTGAGAACAATTATAATATAAGAAACACTTTAATTTAAACGTAATTGACCTCTTTTGCGTTTCAGAAGATAAATGGCAAATAAAACACAGCATAAAAGCAATTGCGCCCAATAATTTTAACTGAAATAGGAATTAATATTACCATATACAGTTATTTCATAGAGAATTAATTGCTTTCGTTCACATGCTTGCCTCCGTTTCCGTCGTTGTTTCAATGTTACATTGTCAGAAAAGAGCTTCAAAGTTCTTTTGAGATATTTATGGAACTGTCATACACAACTTTCATTACTGTTTTGGTAAAACGCATGAATCAAAATCAGGTTTTGATTTTATTTTGTTCATTTACGGCACAGAAACACATAAATGTTTCATAGGTTTGAGGTAATGGAAGTAAAGACTTATCGTATTAGACGCCTTTGGATGATCCGATTGAAGGATTCAAACCCGTCATACTGATCGTGAATGCTGAATTATCATAGTTAAAAGAAATAAGGAATGGACCTTTGACCCATGCATACAAATCGCAACATATTTGTACTAAATTTTGCAAAGTACTTTTAACATTTTCAGAACAGGAAACCACTTCCGCAGTGAAAGGAGATTGAATTGAAAGATAGGTTGAAAATGTGGCATGGTTTACATGTGTATCGCTTTTAAATTCACGCAACCCCCAAACCAATTGTTTATATCATAGTAATTATGACGCAACAATGAGACCTATCACTGTACTTGCTGTACTTTGAAATAAAGGTCCTTGTCAAACTTTATGGTTTCTTAAACTTGACAACTCCCCCAATTCTACTACAGTTTGCACGTGAAATAATCAAATCAATAACCACTAAGATAAATCGCAATAACCTTAGATTTTGTGTGGCTCATCTTTATAATGGTATGTTCAGTTGTCAGTCATATGTTGCCTCACTTGTTCTGACATCGATAATTCGTTTGGTTTTGTTGGCTTCATGGCATTACATCCTCTTTAACTCACTTACATTCGTTCTGTGTTGAATGAGAATCACCCCATGGAGGCATGCGCTTAAATGGCAGTAAAATAACGTGTATTATTGTGCGATTAAATGAGCGGCGTGTAAAATGTTGAGTAAAATGTTGAAATAATTTGTTCTTTCAATTGTGTTATTTTTATAACAAGACAGCATGATTAATATTCTTGTTTTTAAGTATGTAATAGAAGTTTATTGACTGAATATTCAAAATATTTGGTTCTCGTTCATGATATCGGATCCAATATTTTGCAATGCTCATTTCACATAATTTGAGTGAATTAATTCGGAACTCATTTCAGTTATAAGTATTTTTATGAACGATTATTCTTTAAAGTTTGCCATATTGATCTTCAGCTTGCGATGTTTGTGTAAACAAATATGGTTCTGATTTGTGCTTTCAATATGAGTTGACTTTATCAATAGGACACATGCATGCCATTCTTTCATTTGTAACAAATTCCCATATTGTTTTAATTATTTTCCCGTTCTCTTCTTTCTTAAGGAAGTAAGTACGTCCGTTTTACACTTACACGCATATATGCGTATATGTAAGGACACTGCACATACTAATAAATGCTGATTAATAAAAGCTCCCGCGGTGCAAGTCATTATGAAGAGGAAAATTAAAAACTTTAACCAATGCGTAAACGCATGACAGTGTTCACTTTATTGCTTCTTCTTCACATTTTCTTCACCCAATTGTTAACGACGTTAATTGTACTGCAATTTATATGAAATCGATGTTATGAACAAACTTAAGCCATGGCGCAAAACTTAAAATGACAGTCTAGCTACAATTTTATACTGTCTTTGATGCATATTGCCATGGAGAAACGACACATGAAAATACATAAAACCAGAATTTCGCAATAACACTTGCATGTAATCAGAACGCCTTTGATGAGATTCTTGCATAAATTATTTTGTATTCTATGCTTTATTCTCATCATCAATCTCGTAACCCAAGATGTCGTTGGGGCAGCACAGTTGACTTTACAACTAATTCCTTCCACCTTTCCCTGTTCTCTACTGCCCTTTGGCAATCTCCAAAGCCCATGCCTGTCCACTCTTTAATGTTGTCTTCCCACCTTCTTTTATGTCTGCCTCTTCTTCTGCGCCCCCGCACTGTGCCTTGCAATATTGTTTTTGCCAGTACAGATGATCTTGAGACATAACCATACCACTTCAGTCGGCGTTTTTTTCACAGTGATCAAGAGGTCTTCATAGGGTCCTATGGCTCGTTGGATCCTGCTGTGGACCTCTATGTTGGTTACATGGTCAATGTATGAGATGCGCAAGATCTTGCGGTAGCATCTCATTTTGAAGGTTTGAATCCTTCTTTGTAAGTCTGATGAGAGCATCCATTGTTTCACAAACATACAGACAAATGGATATGACAATAGAGCGCATCAGCTTTATTTTGGACCCAAGAGCAATTTTGGTGTCTTTTACATATTGGTCTCAACCTTGCTATTGCTGCTGTTGTCTGGGCAACCCTGCAAAGTAATTCTGACTCTGGGGCAGTGGTACAGGTCCATTGGTTCCGTACGGGATGGAATAAGACGCTACCGCCCCCCCCCCACTAGTCTCCCAAGTATGGGTAAAAAAAAGTGTGGTGATAGCATGGTATCACCGGGGAACGTCTTTCTCGATGAAGTCAACGGCCAGGGCGGAAGGGCTCTAAGATCAGCTCAATGACCATGTGGTCAGGACCAGAGCGTGCCACATTATATCGGTGGACTTCGGCTGAGGTCATCCAGTCTGGAGAGGGATGGGCTCCGCCAGGCTGCGTCTTGCCCTTGACACACCACATGAAGACAACTAGCAATTCCTCCATACCGGATCGGCCGCAGCCCGGGTCAACAATGACCGCGCCAGCCGCTGCACACAAGGACTGTGACAAGTATGCCACTGGTGCCCCTACTACCAAGATCCGTGGGAGAGATAACATCATCATCGGTACAGGGAACGTTAGAAGACTGAGGTGCTATGGGAAAATTGAAAGAACTTATACATGCGTTGTAGAGGTATGACTGGAGCATTATTGGTCTCTGTGAAGTACGCTGGAAATACTTTGGTGAAATAACAACAGATGAGGGGCATAAGCTCTACTTCAGCGGAAAAGGGGACAAACACAACACATTCTGTGCTTGCGCAGCTTAAAGTTTCACATCGCATTTGTTTGGACTACCTATCTGGCAAATTTTATTTTTTTTTTATATTTTTATTTTCTGCGGAGGAACATGAGAAATAGCGTTAACCTAAATGGGATATACTGTGAATACACTTTCTGGAACATGTATTTAGGTACTTACAACCTTACTAGATAGAAATGTATTTCATCAATCAGTCAATATTTAATACAAAATGGAACACATTTTGTTTCATACATGTTTAATTTCCATTAAAATATTAGCACCATATGGCACTCATTAGCACTATATAATAAGCATACAAGCGATTCATCAATCATTTTATGAATCACTTGTAAGAATAATGATTGGGCCTTCTGAGAAAAATGAATGTGTTTGCTTTTGCATTTTGCTGCTCTCTGTCTATAGAATGTAAATTGTATGTGACTGATACATGGCACCGTCTTCCCATCGAGACTGATTTTAACCTGTTTATTTCGTTTCATGATAGACATTTTATTCAACAGACAAGGGAAGTAAAATTGGTATTGATAAGAAATTTTTCAAACAAAATTCATTGCCTACTCGGCTAGCATCGAATATAAAATGGTCGTTTACTAGCAAAAAAGCTGCAGACTTTAAGTCGCCAACACTTTTCTTTTAAGAACATTAAGAAGAGAAAGCAGACCATATGATTGTTACACTCTTTTATCAGAAACTCTATTTTTTAATGAAAAGTACATTCATCTTATGTGGAAGCAATTAAATGCTGCCAGTATATTCTATATTAGGTTCCAAACTTGATTACAAAGTGGTCTATTTATTCATCATAAACCTCCTTGTTTCATCACAAGGCACACAGGGTATGCCTTTGTTCAGGACATAAATGTCAGTGAAATTGAACATCACGAATAATGAAGATATGTATTAAATACAATCAACGTAATTTATATCAGTGTTCTATTCCCACGTAAAATTTCCAAAACACGGAGTTACAGATTAATCTTTTTATTCGATTCTTATGTCTTGTATTTGCTGCTGCTCGGGTTTTAGTTTCTTGAGATTCGATAGTTTATTTCCATTCCATACCAGAGCTTATTACTGCTATATATATTTGTCACATCGTGAATGGTGGCTAACGCAACTTATTTGCATAGTCTTAAACTAAAGGCAAGAAAAGAGCGAAAAGTGATAACTTTTGTAAAATTCAACCAAAAATTTAATTCTCTAAAATACAAAGTGAAAATTAAAAAGAATTTACAATATTGTGAATTAAATCAAAAATAGTCCTATAGCTGCATCACAAGTCCAAATGCATGAAGTTCCACCGGACATCCATTGGTATTCCAAATAAGTTCCGATATTGAATGTTTTGATTTGCCTGTAGTCTAGAATGTGCTAATGTACCAACGGCCTGGAGTATGATGATGCGTTAACAGTCTTTTGACGTATTACGCTAATATTATCCACAATATTCTTGTCTGAATCCACTATAATTTCAAATTAATGCTTTAGTCCAAGAATATTATTGAGCACTTTGTAATTCCAGTAAATAATAATTTGAATAAATAAATCTACCTAAATCTAAATTTGAACACCACAATAACACTGATTCTGATTCAGATGTTAAGGCAGGAATGAGTAATATTTCACGTGAATAACATTAACTAAAAAGCTAAGACACAATAACAGTCAGAATGTAGGTCAATCTCCTTTATAAAACATTCAAAATTGTCAAAAATTAACGAATATTCAAGTGGAAATCTAATGTCCTAGAACCAGACCCAAACAAACACGATTACCTCCATTGATAATGATCTGAATATTTAATCCAAACTCAAAGAGGAATATTAGCAACGTAATTTGTTGTTTACAAAATAAATTGGGGCCTCAGGAGGCCGAGAGATCTGAAGCTCTCGCCTTAACCGATCAATGACATCTCACCTCTGTCTGCATGGGTTTGAATCTCTTGTTCTGCCAATGTGGGTATGTAAGAAAGCTGCCATTAGCTTTCCGTAGGTCGGAGGTTCTTACCTGGGTTTTACCAGGTTTATCCTCCACCAGTAATACTGGTTGCCATGTATAATCTATCTTGCCATGAGAAATGGCGTTAAACTCCAGAACAACAACTACAAATGCTACTAGTCATCTACAACATGACCTTGATTTTGGACAAAATTAGGTACAAAATACAGATGAACATAACATAAAATCATTAACAAAAGCCAACAAAGAATAATGTAATAAAGTTTGGAGAATGTGCATTTGGTTATAGGGCCCCGTTTAAGCAATTGTAAGATTTGTGTGATTACTTGTTTGATTACTGGAATTCGGTGCAATGGAAATATTCTTTAGCCCGAAATAATTAGCCAATTACTAGGAGCGAACGTCACGGAGAGAAGTGTTAGTGAGTTACCATGATGCCATGGTCAATTAGTAGTGAATTTAGATCCATACCGCATGACTGTCCCTATTAAAATCTAGTGGTGTACATTGATTTTGTGACTGCAGTGGCAGTATTTACGGTAGGAAACCGGTAAATTACACAATGAAATAAACAAGAAGGGACTCGGCAGATACCATTTATGTCGCCATGGTGGCAAATGTGATCCTGTTGTACTGGCGTAATGTGCCTTGAAACCATGGATTGACTGGCCTAAGGTGGCGTAGATAAAATAGTTCCCTGTGTTAGGGGATAGTTGTAGAGTTTCTACGGCTTGAACTGCTGACGGTACGGAAAGTTAATGAAGAGAAACTATGCAGATGTGCGGTTGGTAGATATTTGGCAAGTTGGGAGATCTGTGGTCTTGCATTGATTAGAGTAAAATTTATGTATAGAACGGACACGTCGGGCTTTCTAATTTACAATTGAAGTTGTATAGAAGTCTTTGAAAATTTGGGGTAAACATGTGACTTCTAGCGGGAATCGCGCCAGTGTTTGACATCACTCGGTCAAGCGAAGAACACTGGCTTGTAACAATACCAATTAAATGTTCATAACATTCATGAAAGCCTACCAATAATATATCTTATAAAGGCACAAGTCCTATTGCTATGCAATCACTTGATGAGAATGAATATACACATTTTTGGTTCTCCTATGAACTAGGTTGTTTACAATCTGGTAAACCTCTATATGTTATTTCATATTTGGTCTCAGGTTATGGTTAGATTAAATTATTCTTACAATGAAGCAGTTGCCATTGTGCAACAGGAGTCAGTTTCATATGATTTATTAAATTTGTGTATCCGTAGACAGCCTGTTCTTTTAAAAAACGTCTGCTTCAGATTAGCAATGAATTACAGTAATCTTGCGGCGCAAATCATCAAGAGGTTTGTTATGCAATGCTGTTGTCTCTTGGCAGAAACTCAGACTCGCCATATATATATATATATATATATATATATATATATATATATATATATACATACACACACACACACACACACACACACAGGGGTTTATGCTTGAGCTATGAAATTTGTTTGGATTGTTATGCAGTGCATTCGTGTACTGGTAAGAATCTCAGACTCTTACTGAGAACTTACTCTGGCTTTAATTTACTCATCATTGACAATGAAGTAAAATAATTCATCTTTAACATATGTGTCATTCAAAATCGAATAATGGATTATTATCGTATGAAATATAATACTTGAACACGTTAACATGAATAGTGTAGTACTAAGTTAATATATCTTCCTCAAAAAGCGTCAGTGTTGCAAAATTTCCAAAGCTTTTGTCATTGAATATCGATCCGAATCCCTACAAGTTTATTTATCCACGCTTCATCAATGACTGTGTAACTGCTGCTAATTTTCTAATTATGATGCTGATGCATTAATTACGATACTAATACAGGGCATACTGACTTGTAACCTTAATATTTAAAATATTCAAATTTTAATGAAACAATATCGTATCAAGCATCACATATATATTCGTCGCTTCATGTTAAAATATTTAACAATCTTGCCGAAGAAAACATGTCATGTTTAGCTCTGTCTTGCCTCTTGGTATATAAGAGATACGATAAATAAGCTTGTATTTATATTTTCGCATACAATCATAACTCTCTCTCTCTCTCTCTCTCTCTCTCTCTCTCTCTCTCTCTCTCTCTATATATATATATATATATATATATATATATATATATATATATATATATATATATATATATATTCAAAATAAAATGGCTTTAAAAATGTTCGCACAAAGCAGTTTCATATAACAATAATATTGGTAACTCAAATAGTGATCCGATTTAGGCACATTAATACGCATATATCAATACTGTTTCAAAATTAGGTTATATTTCAACTGTTTAATCATTGGCGTTGTAATCGATGACGATAAAAATATTAATAATCCCTGTCTTCTCAATGAATTAAACATGGTGCAGAATTACATCGAAATCCTCTCTGCTTCCCCGCCCCCACCTCCACTTCTCTCTCTCTCTCTCTCTCTCTCTCTCTCTCTCTCTCTCTCTCTCTCTCTCTCTCTCTCTCTCTCTCTCTCTCTCTCTCATGCACAAGAGAATACGGGGAAGTATGTGGAGTGAGAGAAAAAATAACACTTAACATGCTCCAAGTAAACTACAAAAGCCTTGGACTTCTTAGTGGTTATAAAACTGTTAAGGTGGGTATAAAAACATAATATTTAATATTTAAATGTCCGAATTCTGCTCTCCACTCCGTCAATCCTTTTTCGTTGCTGCGAGGACTAATCGACCAATAAAAAACATAGATTGGCAATGAACAAATGCCTATATGGTAAGTCTTCCCAAGCCCGCCACCACCTCTCTCTCTCTCTCTCTCTCTCTCTCTCTCTCTCTCTCTCTCTCTCTCTCTCTCTCTCTCTCTCTTCGTAGAAAGATACGGGCGAAATTCCGTTGTAAAACGAATGTGGCGTTTTCCCCTCTGTCATGCAATGAAGTCTCTGGACCTTTGAATGATTGAAAAAGGTATATACAAGCGTGGTTTAAATGTTAACTTAAAGAAGTAAATAAACTCACCTCTGTTCACAGAAGAATCTGGACATAAGTGGGTCTCCTAACTGACAGAACTTTATCCAACCACAACATCTTTATGCAGTATATATGGGATGCAAATCCTACTCGAATAGAAATTTGTTTACGTCTTCTGTACAATCTATTGTTCCAAATCAAATACTGCCAATATCCTGTCACAAATGCATTGCAGTAAATGTGGGAATTTTGCACCCAGTAATCCTATTTCACGTGAAAATCGCAACAATGTAACGTTTAGTTCTGAAAGTGACATTTTAGGGTAAACATGTACTCTAGGCCTACCGTACTGTGTACCGTATCAAACAATGTGGCAGCATCACATCGCATTGATCATTCTGTTTTGAAAAATGATTTTGTCGTTATAAAATGTTCTATTTATTCGGATGGAAGCTTTTTCTTTGATTTATAGTTTGTAAAAAAGTACAATCTACTT
>JAECUM010094919.1:0-19034 GCA_016617855.1 Megalonaias nervosa | reverse complement strand
GCGGTTTGTTAGCCAGGTGATGGAAGAAGTGAACCGGTTACTTTCCATTAGACACCTGACTCCTACCCCGTATCATCCACAGTGCAATGGTCTAGTAGAGCGTTTCAATGGGACGTTGAAGCAAGCTCTGAAGAAGTTGTGTGAAGGTCGACCCAAGGACTGTTATCGATACCTTCCCGCGATACTTTTCGCGTACCGCGAAGTACCCCAAGCTAGTCTAGGGTTTTCACCTTTTGAGCTAGTTTATGGGAGGACAGTGAGAGGACCCATGGCTGTATTGAAACAGTTACGAACTGATGAAAAGGCATCCGAGGAAGTACGAACAACGTATCAGTAATATGTTGATCTCCGGAGGAAGTTTGCAACTTGGCCCAGAAGAATCTTTGTGACGCACGGGAACGTCAAGCCAAGTACTACGACAAGAGGGCGAAGAAACGGAAGTTTGAAGTGGGTGACAAGGTGTTGTTGTTGTTACCGTTGGAGGACAACAAACTCCAAGTATCCTGGAGGGGACCGTTCGTTGTAACGGAAAAGAAGGGCGGACAGAACTACCGTATCAAGGAGGGAGATAAAGAGAAGTTGTACCACGTTAACCTTCTTAAACGCTATCGTGAAAGGGAGACACCTACTGAGTTCGTGGTTGCTACAGTTGTGACTGAAGAACCCGACGACAACGGGGGAGTGGCGGAAGTACTTCTTAGTTGTCCTTTGACGAGGAATGAAACCTACGTCGACGTCGTCCTTGACTTAACGTTAACGACAGAACAACGCGAAGAGGTGGAGGAGATACTCCACGACTACGCAAGTGTCTTGACCGAAAGACCAGGAATGACGGACTTGGAGGAGTTCAGTTTGAAGTTACTGGATGAAACGTCTGTGAAACTGAAACCCTATGTGCCTTATGCGATGTTAGAAACTGTACGGAACAAAATTCGAGCTATGCTTGACTTAGGGGTCATTGAACCAGCCGAATCCGCATATAGTTCACCAGTTGTTTTAGTACAGAAGAAGGATGGTGGACACCACTTTTGTGTTGACTATTGGAAGTTAAATAGGATCACAGAATTCCAGGTGGAAATGTTACCAGATCCTGAGGCCATATTCGCCGGAGTAACCATCGCCAAATATTTTTCGAAAATAGATTTGTCAAAGAGATATAGGCAAATTCCAGTTCGTAAGGAAGACCGTCCAAAACTTGCCTTTGCAACACCAGATGGGACCTACCAATGGGTAGCCATACCGCTCGGGGTCCAGAACGCACCCAGTATCTTCACCCGAATGATGAGGAAATTGCTAGAACCTTTAAGAGGGACCGGAGTTTCAAATTTCATGGACGATTTGTTATTGGCGACACGAACTTGGGAACAACACGTGGTCTTACTGACAAAAGTTCTGGAACGGCTTAAACAGACAGGGCTCACCGCCCGACCATCTAAATGTCACCTAGGATTTCGGAGACTGACTTATCTAGGACACACCCTCAGTGAAGATACATTAACCCCAGACAGTGCAAAAGTCGACCAGCTTCGGAACGCCGCACGTCCAACTACAAAGACAGAAGTGCGATCTTTTATAGGACTTGCAGGTTATTATCGTAGGTATGTCGCAAATTTTAGCGTGATTGCTAGTCCGTTGACTGACTTGACAAGGAAGAAGGCTTCGACGAAAGTTGTTTGGACAGACGCTTGTGAGACGACATTTCAGACATTGAAGGATAGGTTGACGTCAGACGCTGTAGTGAGACTACCGGACGTGACAGAGGACTGTGTCTTACGTACCGACGCTTCTGACAGTGGTCTTGGTGCAGTTTTACTGCAATAACATGATGGGAACTTATTCCCAGTTGCATATGGTAGTAGGAAGTTATCTCCTGCTGAGCGTAATTATTCAATTACCGAAAGGGAATGCCTAGCGATTGTCTTTGGAATCTCCAAATTCCATTGCTATCTGTATGGGCGAAAGTTTATTTTGGAAACTGACCACCAACCGCTTGCTTATTTGGCCCAAGCTAAATTGACGAATGGTCGTTTAATGAGATGGTCATTATTTCCTCAACAATATCAAATTCAGTTGCGTTACATTAAAGGAAGTGCCAGTGTATGAGCAGATTGGCTGAGTAGATTTGTTCCATTGCTGCTTCGGTTCATTGACAAGCAATTATCATGCCCTCAACCTCCTTTGTGCATGTCTGCAGCTACAGGTGTATCCACACTTGCTGCTTTGCCGCTAGCCCATTGCAACAGGACTTGTTGGTATCTAATGGTGGGGAAGGATAATGTCGTGACTCTCGCGTGAGTTGAATTTAAGAGAGGGAATGTTGTTCGGAGGCACCATCGCTTCCTCGTCCAGTCCTTAAGTCTTTGCAAATTCCATTTATGAATTTATTATCCAGTTATATTTTTAACCAATTTAATAACTACTAATGATAATGTACTTAGACTAATTCCGACTGCATTGTGTCCTTGCAGTCGGACTGACGTCATCGAGTCACGTGTTCAACATAACAACTCATCCGCCATATTTGTTTGGGGGACACGCTTGTGAAAATTGGTAATTCGAAGAATTCAGTTATTATATTCGATTAATCGTGAAAATTAATTGAAATATCTTACCAATATCAAGACAATTTGCCTTTGGACGCACAACAGAGGTACTCTGTAAAACTGAACTTGATTGCAATGAATATTTGTCCTTATAAGGTGCCTGCTGATACCTGGATCAATGACCCTAAACAATGGCCGGCTATTGAATACCACGAGGTTTATAACTACCTGATCAAACATCCACGTAAGTATTTATTGTATTTGACGGGTGAATTAACGTGTTTAGATGAATGTAATTAATAATATTCTTAAATGTTGCAAATAATAGTAAATTACAATTGATTCTTGTAATTCCCATGTTGACAACGCTGGTAGTGTAAGCAATTGCAGAACGAAAAGAAGGTATTGTCTATGTATCTTTTATATTTTCATTTATTAGATTCAACTTATTGTTGTTACATAAAGAATGAAATTTTAAAAAACTTATCATTTTTCTTTACAGGTATTTATTCTGCAGAAGCAATGGAGAAATATAGGTCTCTAGAGGCACACATATTTTTTGTGTCAGGCTGGGTTCAGACTGTTTTCCACATGAAGACTGACAGTGGACATTATGTTTTGAAAGCTGATGTGAAGCCCTCTTAGAAAGTGACTGAAGAACCCCACCACCCATGGGTTGCATTGAAAAAATCAGGACCTGTTATTGCAGCGCATTGTAACTGTATGGCTGGGTAAGTACATGTAACTATGACATTATAAATTTAGACAATAAGAAGACTGTTACCTACACTTTAAGGCAAACAAACCATTTATTTTCATTGTATACTGGAAAACATTGGAAAATTGCTGAAAGCGTTAAACGGCCCAATAAATTTAAAGAAAGAATCTAAACCTGTAGCCTTATACATATGTATATTTTAAGACTATAGTTGCACCAGATTAGGTATATTATTTCATAATTTTGACAAAAATTTGTATTGCTTTATTATAGGTTGGGAGAGACTTGTTCCCACATCGGTACATTACTGTTTAAAATAGAAGCTGCAGTGCGACTGGGTTATACTTCGAGCACCTGCACAGACCGCCCCTGTGAGTGGAATGCATGTTTCGTGGAAAATGTAGAACCCAAAAAAATAGCTGAGATAAAATTTTACAAGGCTGCTGCAAAAGAGACCCTAAAAAAAATCTAAGAAAAAGATGAGAAAGGTGCCAGAACCAACAACCGATAAAGAGCAGAATCAGTTTCTTCAATCATTGGCTAGTTTGGATGAAACTTGTGTTGGTTTAAGTGTTTTTAAAGAGTACAGTGATCGGTTTGTTGCTCTTGGACCTGAGCCTACTTGCAGTAAGTTGCCCCTGTCTTTCCGAAGCTTCTACTAGGCAAAGGATGAGAAAATTGAAGGTATGGATTTAAACAAGATGTGTGAATCAATTTATGAAAAGCTGCACGTAAGTGATTCTCAAGTGGCTCATGTTGAGGAAGTAACCAGAAACCAGTCATCATCATTAGTTTGGCATGAACAGAGAGTTGGCCGTATTACGGCATCAATAGCTGGCGCTTGTTTAAGAACCAGCTTGTCAAATCCATCACCATCTATAATTTTTAAAAAATTGCGAGACTTACAAAGGTCCAAAACGAGTTCCTGCTATAACTTGGGGTACACAACATGAAGACGATGCTTTTAAAATGTACACCAACATTTACAAAAAATCAGGACCAACTCCAGATCACGTTCCATGTGGCAATGTGTATGTTACAATTCCAACTGAGCATTTAGAAGGTAAGGTCCAGAAATCAGGCCTTTTTATTTGTAAAGACAGTCCATTCTTGGGAGCCTCTCCAGATGGTCAGGTGCAATGCAAGTGTTGTGGAGCTGGTGTACTAGAAATTAAATGTCCCTATAAGTATCGTGAAACACCACTAATTGATGCCTTAAAAGATAATGGATTTTACCTTGACAAGAATTTTCAACTAAAGAAGACACAAGTATTTTGCACAAGTGCAGATGCAAATGCATGTATGTAATGAAGGCTTTGCAGATTTAGTAGTGTGGACATTGGTTGACTGCATTATTGTAAGAGTGAATCGGGACAGTGACTTCATACATGAAATAGTACAAACATTGCAGTTGTTTTGGAAGAAACACGTCCTTCCTGAGCTAGTCACAAGGAGATTAGAACTTAATGTTCAAGATGAATGCAATACTAAAGCTGACAAAGAGAACATGCCTTCTGACAGTACCAAATCCTATTGTGTATGTGAAACAAAAACCAAGTTAGTTAACATGGTTGGTTGTGATCATTGTGATGAATGGTTTCATATCAAATGCATAGGACTAAAGTGTCTGCCAACATCAAAATCTTGGTATTGTGGAGAATGCAGAAAATTGGTGAAAAAATGAAACAGAACTATTTTGCTATGAAGGTCGTTTAATAACAAGGAACATAACTATGCTGCATGTACATCATGTCAACTGTGTATAGCTCAAATGTTTCCAACACTTTCTCTCTCGTTAACCAAAAAACAAAAAAAACAAAAATCCATGAGGCATTTCTTTTCATTTTGTCAATGTATTTCAATGCATTCAACATGATTAATGTACTGACACAATAAAACAGCTGTAACATGGTAATTTACATATGTGAATTATGTTTAATGATAAAAATAATAATAACATTTCATTCAGATACATTTCCATAATATTTGTGTCTAATACAAATTTTTTTCTCACAATATACATGTAAAAATTATTATTTGTCTTGGATTATGTTTAAACTTCTGTTATAATGTATTTGATATATCATCATGAAATTACACAATTGCAAACACGTATTAAAAAAAATATCTGAAACATATTTTATGTGTTCCGGTTTACTCTTTAAACACAATCCCAGTCCCCAAATTAGTTAGGGCAGCACACACCTTTATTATTTTGTCACAACTCGATAACGTTGATTCAATGCTTTCATCTCTAATACTTTTGACACATATGATTGGTAAAGTCCCTTTCAGTATAGTAAATCTATTTTTCATCAATCCAATCACACGTTCTATATGAATACGAACAGAGGAAATTTTTCTAGAAATTTCAACATCTCTTGCTGGTAGCTGTTTTTTACCTTTAGTAAAAGATGGTGTGAGCAATTCTGCACTACAAATTGTGGCGAAATCATCTTTAAGTGTCTGGCATGCATCATTGTTTCCTTCTACAGAAGCTGATGAAAGAGAGGTAGCACTAATCACGTGTTCCAAACCTGATATTTTCTTTAAGACGTCATCTCTTTCTTTTCTAAGATTTTCTATCTCCATATACAGCATCTCTCTCTATCAAATTCTTCCAATGGTTGTTTCATTGGAATCAACTGTAGTGCAGTTGAAATCGACTCAACTTCTGGTGACCTTGCTTCCATGGGTTGAGATTCCTCTTCTAAACTGTCATTGTTGTCTGACAAAGTACAAGATGGTATCTCCAATTTTGAGTTAACTTCAACTTCTTCCTTGCCTGACATGGTTCAGCCAATTTCACTGTTAAAAGAGGCATATATATTACTCATGGGAACAGCATGAAATTTCACAAATCTCAATATTTATTGAACAAATTGTTCATCATGATTAATTTAAAGTTATACAATCTACAAACTTGCACCAATGTTTTGTCAATTGGTGTGCACATTTTATATATGAATCTATACAAATCCGTTTAATAGAAAATCTTAAATCAGCTGTACAAGGTCATAGTACAAATAAACACACAAGAAATGATTACATCAAATTATATATATATATATAGAACATTGAAACCAAGCGGTTTAAACCAAGAAGACTAGAAAAAGACAGCTATGCACAAGTGGAATTATCCTTTGCAGCCGACACATTTTCTTTTCAAAACTTTTCTAAAATTTCTTAGTAGCCTTCAATTACTACTATAAGAATGAAATATCCGGGATATAATTTCGCTTACATAAATGTACACAAAGTAATAGATGTCGCTATGGCTCATCCATTTCTACCTTAATACAAATATTTTCCAGTATCCGCAACAAGCTGATATAGGCTGGTTGAGACATAATACATTTAAATGTTTAATTCATGTAGAAACAGCCATGTAGAGTTTTGCAAACACAACGGTTTTTGTGTTTTATTTGTTTGTTTTGTCTGTGTTTTGTATATGCCTTTGAAAAAGACTCATTAAGAGTCGAAAGCGCTCAGGCTAGTTAGATACTGGTTTTGCACTGTTCGTCGTCAGTTTATTGCATTTATCTCAATCAATCCCTGACACACGTGATCTCTTGCTGGATCCAGCTCTTGAAAGGGCTGTTATTCGCCATATGATTTGTATTCTATATATATATATATATATATATATATATATATATATATATATATATATATATATATATATATACCAGTGACATACAACTCAATATTTAATTATGTCTTAATAAAAATATGTAATTGTTATCAGAAATAGATACTACAAAAAGGCCATACCATCTTGCTTTGGAGTTCAGTGAAAAGATTTCACCAGGTAGTATGACTGCAGTTAGAATGATAAGTAGAAAAATTACACTTTTATTCTTCTGTTTCAAATGTGATGCATTGCTTAAGAGATAGTTCTAAATCAACAAAACGTTTGAAGAAAATACTGTATATTTACACCAGCACTTAAATGTTTTTTAATGTTACAACTTTTTTTTCTTAAGAAAAGTAATAGAAAGAAGAGGAACCAACTCGTTTAGTAAAATCGACAATATATTTTTTTTTCTATAAGTTACAAAGTAAAGTCTAAGAGGAATTTACAGTGTTGTGACTTAAATTCCAATAATGGTAAATGTTCTATCACAAGTTCAAAAGAATAGAAGATTCAGAATGAATTTCACGTCTTGAATGTGCCGATGGGCCAATAGTCTTTATGTATCACGACGTTATAATCCAAAATGTCCTTAAATGAATTCAGGATAATCCCCAAATAGTGTTTAAGTCCAAAATTGTCTATGAGAACTTTGTAAAAATTCCAATGAATAAGACATATTAATTCGTCTCAAATTATATCTGAACACAACCAAAATCTCTGATAATAGATTCCGAAAGACTGATATTAGGATAGGAACGAAAATTTTGTTTACAAAACCTCTTTTATTTACATCCACACTTGACCTATGTTGCAATAGCATTTTCTGAAAACTCTTAATTGAAACTTACACAAAACATATTATATTTCTGCAACATTACTCTAAGCCTCATCGATCTCTGATTTTTGTTTTTCATTTTGTTAATGATTGTAAGGGGGTTCTGATCACTGAATACAATAATCGAGGAAGGAGACGAACTAATAAACATTTCAAAATGATGCGAAGCCAATATCAAAGCAAAACATTCCTTCTTGCTTGTGGAATAATTTCTCTGCTGCTAATTTGGTTCTTTTGTAAAATGACATCCTTGATGATCCACAAATATTTGGTCTTCCTGAAGCAATACCCCACCAACCCTCACATCACTTGCATCAACAGACCTATAAATAGTTGATTGAAACGTGTAACTGAAAGAACTGGTTCACTCTTAAGTATGCCCTTTAATTTATCAAAAGCCTCCTGGCATTTTTGTGTGACCAATATAACTTTCATTCCTTACTCATGACATTATTGTCTGGGGTTTAGCAATTATGGAACAAATTGAGGTATAATATCCAGTCATACCAAAGAATTGCATCAGTCGCGTTTTACTGATAGGCACAGTTAATTCAGAGATAGACATGAAATTTACGACTATAGGTTTAACTTGGCCGTGTTCCACAACATGTCCTAAAATGCGAAATAAGCACGGCAATACTCACCTTTACGTAAATCAATTTTCAGATTTGCATGATTGAGTCGCTCAAAGACTTTATGAATGGTTTACAAATGATCTTTCAAGGTGTCGTTGTGGATGATGATGTCATCGACGTACGCATCACAATTGTTATCAAGATGTTATCAAGTTCATCAAACGCTGGAATGCAAACGGAGAATTTTAATACGAAAGGGCGTCACTTTATATTCATCTGGAGTTGCAAATGCCGAAAATTTCTTTTGCTCTTTCCGTTAGTGGAATTTGCCAGAAGCCTTTTAAAAGGTTAAACATGGGGACATTTTGCATTTCCAGTCATCGATTCTTGGCATTGGAAATGAATTTGGTGACATTTGTTCCCTTTTCGAAAGTCAGGACACTAACGGTACGTATTATCTGGTTTAGGCACAATAATACACGGTGAACTCAAATTACTTTTACATGCTATTAAGAAATCATTCTGCATCAAATACTGAATTTCTTCTTAAGGTATCTTCTTATTGGGGTTTCCTACCATTTGACAAGCGTAATTATACCTACATTGTTTAGAAACATCACTTTTAACTTTTGGCCAATTAAAATGGTCCAAGATCTTGTGATAAACCTTACTGACTCATAAATGACACGCCAAGGGAGTTTCATGAGCTAGACTAAGAATTTCTTGTCGATGTGACTCCGGAGCGATAAATAGTTCACTAACCACTCGTCACCAGCGGGAACCTCGGGTTGTCTCCATTTTATCATAATGACTCCACTTTTGACAAAAAAAAGAAAAAACAAAACAAAACAAAAACAAAATGGTACTTGTGTGGCTTCATTTTTGCAAATAGCCCTCTGAAACAAACAGATGACAGGATCTTGTACCTGTTCGAAAATGAGTGATTGTCTGTTGTCACCCTGTTTAGAACAGCGGTAATGAGTAATACAAAAATGATCACTGTGATCAATACCTCTTGTTTGATCATTACTAGGAGCAAACGTGACCTCATATAAAGCCTGACCAATGCATATGTTAGCTAATGGAATAATTTCCTGATCAGCCTCATTTCAAGAACTCATTTTTTCCATGACTATAGTAATTAATCAAGAAGGATACAAATCAGGGATTTCATTCTAAGCAGGATAAATGTTTAGATCCAAAATCGGATTGTCAATTACAACTGGATTAACTATGACCTTATCTCTAGCTAGGTTTTTGCTTAATAGAAACATAAGTGCTTTTGATGGGTAAAGAAGACATTGCTCCGATAGTCACGGGTCCTGATACTGAGTCTGATGTCAAATTGACAGAATGTAGAGTAAAATTATTCCATGAATAAAAACATTTTTACTAGAGGAAGACCTCTCAGACAAAGGAACGTACTGATAATAAAAGACCCTGAGAAGCTCATGTGTTTATTTTTATTTTACTAGGATAGGCTTTGCAGAATCACCAATAATTGATAAAGAACCTTTCGACATGAATGGTTCGTAATTCTCCATAATAGATTCATACCGGGTCTTGTTTGACCCAACCAATGTACCAGACCATGTCATTGACCTCTTAGAAATAAGAGCATTTGGAATAGCTCTCTGGTTATTATATTGCTTATTTTTAATATGTAGTAATCAGAAATAAAATGCCCTTCTTACATTAAGTCCACCTTGGAAGATATAAGGATTTTTGATCAGCCTTATTAAAAGTTTTATTTCTAAATATCATGCCAGATTAGGAAATGCTTAAATCAGACTGATATAATTTTGTTGCCAAAATGCTGCTGAGAAGAGGACATATTGACAAATGAAACTTTGTGAGTCAAGGAATAAGCAGCTGTTTGAGCAGTATCTTCCTAGGTTTCCACTTTTTTCTCATCAAGATGTATCTTGCTGTAGTAAAATGACCTACACCATCTCCTTTTGTTGTTTCTAAGTACACTCTGCCAGTATGGATATTGTGATTCAAAGCAGCTAGCTCATTCCTAATCTTTGTACATGGGATAGGTGTATGAGAATCTCATGTTACAGTACATCATAGGGTGCTTGTATCATTTGTAAGCAACTTACATATTAATACTAGCTTAAAATAGTCATTACTGCTGGTAAATTTTGCATACATAAAACCCTTACCGTAGAAATAATGTATACAGAGGAATAGAGGCAAAGGTTCTATTGGAAAATCCTGAAAACCTTGGCACTGGTTCTACTGGACAATATAACAGATTATTACTTGCATTGCAGGTATGTCATTTTAGGATTTTAACAATTGTATGATTTTTAAAAGATAAATGGTAAGACTGTTTTAGTTTTCAACTTGAGAATAATTTACTTCTTATAATTAGCTTTACAAGCTTTGAATAAGGTATCATTCGGTAGACGTGTATAAGTGGTACATGTTACAATAATTCTACCTCTCAAAACCTTGGTAAGCATAACTAATGAAGTCGCAAGTATTATGACGTTACGCAGGAACCTAATTTGATAGTGTATACATGTCGCCAGTCTGCTTTGAGTAGTAACACTGCCGAACAATGTAATTATAGATGTGTCTGTATTGCTATATATACATAAGTACCATAGTAAAGTTTAATGTTTGCAAAATGCACCAACAGTTATGATTATTGTTGTAGTTGTATTTATCTGTAAGCAGATGATACATGATACAAGCTAGAAGATACATGTTCTTGATAACTGCATAAGCACATTATGATGTACTGTGCCAAAACGTTAGATAATTATATGCAAATATCGTCAGTTACAACAAAGTATCTTGTACTATCTGTAATTATTGAATACTTGAGGTATAGAAACTTACTACCTGTCTTGCCAACGTTGTTTATTGGGCACAACTAGCCAGCTCTTTAAAAAATCTGAAATAAAGCATTATCGTATGAAGCAATAAAGGGATGGTAATATGTGTAGTTACTATAGAAACAAAGAATGAATTCATTTTTGTGTCCATTTAGGTACACATTTTTACACAAGTCAGTGTGAATTTATGCTAGCCTAGAGGGGATGAAGCTAGTGTAACTGTCAGAGGGCATTAGGATACTTCTCGCGTATCCGCCAGACTCAGCAACATGGGATGACACATCTCTGCCCGGAGCCCTGTCTAACGTGATGCGATAGTTTGAACTGTCTATAGGCATCGTGTCTATTAACGCCCACCACAACAGCCTCATCATTGAGGACTAGGCTTAAGTGCAATCACAATCCCATGGAAACTTAGCCAATTACCATATTCAGGTAATTACATCAGGTGTGAATCTTTGCAACTCCACCTTAGAATTGGATGCTTCAGCAACAGTGGTTGCTAATATATTTTGTAAGATGAACTCCAAAGTTTGAATCCTATTCGTAAATGTATAAGTATTTTTGCTTCCTATCTACAAAGGATAAGTTTCAAATTTGCTACAAGAGGTTTTGTGTAATGTAGCCCATAGACATGTAAAGTTATGTACGTTCTGTGATATATGTCGTCTACAAAAACATTCTAAAATCTTAGAAACCTACATGGCTGATAAATGCATAAACGCTCTTTAGAGAATAAAGAAGGTTCAAAATTTGCATTCCAATGAATAAATTTCTTTTTACAAAATCTAGCAATAACAACCTTTTTTTGGGTGGAAACATTGAATAACCAGCAGCATGAATGTTTAAATCTTTGCTGGGCAATAAAAAAAAATTGTAAGTCCTTGGTGAAATTGTCCTATCAAATGATGGAAATTTTGTTTTCTTGTACACCATCGTGACAGTCTAAATTCTAGGCAAATAAACAGTTTTAAGATCATTTTGAACCTGTTGTTGACCATGATGGTACCTTACAGTTTTATCTGATCATATTTTCTGGTTTCAGAACCACACATTAAGACATGTATCACGTTTGAAAGAGAAATATAGTTTTAGTCCTTACTGTGCAAGAGGTAAACAGATATATAAATATTGCTCGCAGGCTAATTAGTCTAGTCCTGTTTTTAAACTTCAAATTTAAAACGACATATTTTCTTATCATTTTGCGTTTTCATAACAATAATACAATTTTAATTTAAATTGTAATGAAAGTAAGTCCTACATAAACAATGCAAATATTTATTGTTTTCTACAGATATACACACATATATATATATATATATATATATATATATATATATATATATATATATATATATATATAATTTTAGCAAGCTACTTTTTAGATGGTCACATAAATTAAAAATGTACAGCAAGCATTTATTTACATCATTGTAAAATGATTGTATTTTGATAAGTATATTTGTGTGAATTGCAGACCTACAGCGAGTCTCAGCGTTTAAGTCAGCCAGTTCTGCATTAAAAATGTGACCTTACAATAAAGGTAGCCTTTCATCATGAATACAAACTAGATGACATGTATTATTTTTTGTAGGAGGAAAGGAAGCCGCATAATAGAGGTGGCCTCTCGAAATGGAGCCATTATATTTTTCACGTTATTTGCCTTCCTTGATCAAATAACGTGGGAGCTGTTGTTCCAAAAATTAAGGCAGTTTAAACACACGCACATACACACTTTGGTAAAATAAATAGTCCTTCAATGGCTATATGCATCACTAACATGTGCAAAATACTAGTTACATCAATATATTAGAATGTGGACCAATTAGCAAACATTTTGACTATGTATCAATATTTGTTTTGCATAAAGCATAAACAATTATCCTCATTCTTGTCTGCCGTGTCTGAACTACGTGCAGAGTGTTGTTTTCGATCTGTACGTCTATCTTCTATATTACACATTATAATCGCTAATATAGGCAAATTTCTCGGCAATGAATTTAGCTACGATACAAGTATCTATTTTCACAATAGTGTTTTAATGATATACTGTTACGACCATGTAGTTTAATTACTTGTGTGTTAAAATTTGATTTTTTTAAATATCATTTTTGTATCATTGTATATTATGATGATGATTATGTCCACGGGATCTGATACTTTTGAAAGAAACATCGTGTTTATTTAGAACGTAAACATAACTCTCGGCTTGCGTAAGCATTATTTTAGATTGCCGACTGGACAAACAACCGGCGTAAACGACTGGTTGTGGCCAAGGTCATTTTCTAAGCATATGTGATTGCATCGTGTACTGCGATTGTTAGATGATGAAATAACCACGCGTTCTTCGTGCGCGTGCATAAAATGACGACTTAATTCGGTTTAAAAATACTTAGGTTCCTGTGAAATAGTCAGAGTCGTTCTTATACCTTGAGAAGAAGGTATTATTTTTCTTGTGCTGGAAAGAGTTTATTTTTCTTTACATCTGTAGAGCTCGAGATGTGTCTTGTTATAGATGACAACTATAAGAGTTCATCTACTTTTTAAATAATATTTTTTTCCCTGGAGAACTACACAAGTGGTTTAGGTCAAAGACGTTCAGTGAAATTCATTCTAAATTGGAACAGTACAGTATAAATTGTGGTTCAACGTGAAATTCTGGACATTTGTGTAAAGACTTCATCTGACGTCATCATCCTCCATCTTGGAAGCAACTTGAGATTCAAACTAGATTCAGTTAGAACTATTTATTGATAGGACTCATATATTTTCACAATTCTAGGATAAATGTTAAGATTTTCTTCACAAACCTTAAGTCCTATTTCATATTTTCACCTTTTCACCGTGTTTCCTAGGGAAATAAATTATTTTTGTTAAAACTTACAAAGCTTGTTGTCTTCACTCTTTTCTTTTTTTACTTTTAAACGAGCAGATACGTAACAATACTTAAAACTTTCATAAACACAGTGCTAATGGAGAGTCATAAAATAACAAACCCAAGGCTGTGTTTTGAGCGTGGCTTTGACCAGGATTCCATACTCCAGTTGTAGAATGTAATACTTCATCTCCTCTCCTATTCCCAAACAAAGTGTACTTGAATACCGTTTATCATCAGTAACGTATAAACTTTCGATCTGTACTTTTTATTTTGCAAAATGTACAAATTCACTTAGTTAGCTGAAAGAGTTTGAAAGTCGTCAGATTTGTCCCTTGTAATTAAGATATCGAGTACCATTTGAGTTTTGAAATACTTTATAAAGCATGTCGATTTAAATAATTCTCCTACCACAGAAAAGAATTGAATATAACTATCAAAATGTAATCCCGAATAAATCTAAATTTTTACTTCCAAAATATAAGGTTATGAAAGAAAGAGATCAGAAGCAGAAGATGGAACTAAAACGATGTTGACGTGTTGAATGGTTTAGTAGCGTGATTGTGTTCTACGTCATTAACATCGGTGTACCTGATATAGCATATAATGATGGATATTTAGGTCACTGGTATCATGTATACAATTCTTTTGCCAATCATTGCCAGGCGGGATGTTCAAGATGGTGACAGTAGATTCGTTAAGCTATGAACGAAGATTTCTGACCACTCGAATTTCATAATCAGAAACTGTACGTACTTGATATTATTCAAAACTGCATTTTTAAATAGCATTTAATTAATTAATATTCCTAAATGTCCCGATACAGCCTCAGTTGTACAATTGTGCCTTTAAAGTGATCCCTCCTTTATGCATTTTCTCTCCTTAGTTGCAATTAACCGATTAAATCTCGCTTAGTTGCAATTGACCGATTAAATCTCGCTTAGTTGCAATTAACTGACTGAACCTTCATAAAACAGAGCTCTTTGTTCACGATTTTAGTTCAGAAGTTTAAATTGGTCTTATATTTTGTACAACGCATACAATTACAGACTAGTGTGGCTATAAACACCAACCAATCAGTAAATTAAGGAATCAATGAATCTTTGTTTATAATACTTTTAGATGCTATTCTTCACAGAGAGCTAGAGAGAAATTTATCATACGTCGATACGTTTCCACAGCGGTTAAAGCAATTTCTGAGGATCTGAGAGACCAATGAATCAAAGGTTCTAAAATTGCAGCTAATCAAAGAAAATAATTATGTTCAACGTTCTGTTTTATACTCCTTGAATGGAACATATGAGTATTATTAAAGCATAAATATGTTTGTTTTAAACTAGTGGATGGTTCCACACAATGGTTAGTAAATTTTTCTGCACGTGTATGTAATGATAAATTTACATTGTTTATTCACACACACACACACACACACACACACACACACACACACACACACACACATATATATATATATATATATATATATATATATATATATATATATATATATATAGAATGTACTCCTGTATCAGTGACATACCACGAGAAGTATAAATATTTCATTAAAAGGAAGCGAGGCTTGCCGAGTTTCCTTTTAATGAATAATTTGTACAACGAGTGGTATATCATTGATACAGCGTACATACTGTACATATATTTTATTAATATCACATACAAATACATATATTTGCCCTTTGAACGGAGTTAAGATTTATTACATGCAGCTATATATTGACCGAATGAATGAACTCCTCACATCCCCGAGTGTGTCCGCTACAAAATGTAGTTCTGTGCCTTTTGTGGCTATTCACAATCACCTTGGCATCTTGTTAAGTTGATTGTTTTCTTTTTTAGTTTCTAGTTTTCTTCAAATTGATTAAATCAGTATAATACATGCTTATGATATAAACATGAAAGATTGTTTTAATGATTAAAGTAGAGCACTACAAAAACACATGGCTAGCTACGCCATTCACATGAACGCTGCCATTCACGTACCGTCCCATGGAAATTAATGTGAAATAGGAACTAAGCGAAATGACGAACCAACAAGAGGTAATTAAAATCTTTTAATATATTTACAGTTGATCTAAGTCATTATTCTGCGCTAGTAATAGTACAACCGACAATAAACTCTCTCTCTCTCTCTCTCTCTCTCTCTCTCTCTCTCTCTCTCTCTCTCTCTCTCTCTCTCACACACACACACACACACACACACACACACACACACACACACACGCACACACACACATATCCTTTGGTCGGTTTGACTTAACTTTAACCATCATTCATAAGTCCAGAGATATCGTGGGATGACACAAATGAAAATCCTCTACGTTCGTCATTTCATAGATATTAGCCCGTATCTTGCTACGATGGTTCAGAGAGAGAGAGAGAGAGAGAGAGAGAGAGAGAGAGAGAGAGAGAGAGAGAGAGAGGCCTTTGGACATTTTCATATTTAATTAATAACAATCGATTTTTAGAACATTATAGTATGTTTAAGAAATAACATCAAAACATTACATACATGACAGTATGTGTACCATGTAGCCGAGTAATTTACTGTATAATGTCGACTTGGTTTGCAACTTTGCATCATTGATAAACACTGTAGATAAATCCCAAGGAAAGTGCACACGTATCGTTACGACGAACCATATTCTTGTAGGTTACTTGGTGTAATATCTATTTCAAGGTTATTATCCAGCCCAAATTCCTTTTCTCTCTCATTCCACATTTATGCGTAGTTTGTCCGTTATGCATGAGAGGGGAGAGGGGAATAGAAAGCAGAAAGGATTGCGATGAAAATGTGTACCATATTAATTTCATTTAGAAAACGAGGATTATTAATACTTTTCATCGTTATTTTCATACGTCATTAATGACTAATGTGTGGAAATTCATCATTGGTCTAGAATCAACTGTAGACGGTCGCTAGAATGTTTAGATATGCGTATTATTGCGCCATGGGCGGATCACAATTGGATATACCAATAGTATTGGTATGTGAAATTGATTTATACCAACACTTTAAATGCCATGTTATTTTTAATGTTTGTGGTATATATATATATATATATATATATATATATATATATATATATATATATATATATATATATATATATATATATATCTCTACTGCTATATATATATTCCAAATTAACGTTTTTGTGGTAAAATCAATAGAACAATATAAATCATAGTGTGATGTGATGGTGATACACAGTTTCCAGCTAGACTGACTCGTCCATGTTGGAAAAAGATAATAGAAACATATGCGGTTTTCAGATCTCAGAGAACCGTGTTTTCGTTTCTATCTTTCTTTGCAGTCATCTGTAGAAATATCCCCTGCGCGTGTTTCGCTGGGAAAATGACACAAGTCTGTATTGAGTGATAAAGGTTTTGGTAAATGAGAAGATTTACCATGCTAAAAATAGAACTATTTGTATAATAATATCCTTGAAACAGACCTAATTTGCTTTTTTTTTTTTAAGTCGTGGCATAGTTCGAGCGTTCATAATATAGCAACAATTCGCATATACTAAACTCTTTTGAGTGAATTCTTACCCCCTCTCTACTGCACTGAACGTTAGTGCGGGGAAAAAAAATTAAGTCTGAAAAGGCAAAAAGGCAATATTTTACATGAAGTCAACATTGCTCATGAGGTCATCAATTTGAATATGTCAAATCATGAAAATGAAATTATGAAATCATCAGAAAAGGAATGAAATAATATTTAGATTTTATGATATCATAAGTTCGAATGTATTACATCAGAACTTAATATTTATAATATAATGAAACAGATATATGGTTAAAAATAATTAGCAACATATTCAAACGGGGCACCACAGGCTAGTCGATGAAACTGATCGATTGAACAACACCGTGCAGTTGCAAGTAGTGACTGGACTGAACAACACCGTACAGTGGCAAGTACCGTACCGTTGTAAGTATTGGTTGAACTGGACAACACACATTTGCAAGAACCGTACAGTTGTAAGTTAAGATTGAACTCAACAACATCGTACAGATGCAAGTAGTGACTGGATTGAACAACACCATACAGTTGCAGTTAGCGATTGGACTGAATAGCACCGTACAGTTGCAAGTAGTGAATGTACCGAACAACACCGTACAGTTGCAAATAGTGATTGGACTGAACAACACCGTACAGTTGCTAGAAGTGGTTGGACTGAACAATAAGTAGAAATTTCTAGAGGCTTGCAATTGCTACATTAATTTCTATGTCATCTTCTTTGTATTTTTACTTTACTTTTAATAGGCACCATATAGCCATCATTGTGCTGACGTTCCGTAAAGTACTAACCGATAAAAACCATTAAGTACAATCTTCCAACCATGTAATTACTCCACGTAACGGCCGCATATGTCCCGAAAAAACTCTAAATGAGATCAAGAGTAATGAAAATTTGGGCGCCATATTTTTATCGTGTTATATGCCGCATCCCATAATATCACAGACGGCAGTATGGAATGATCTCGCTGGGTTATTAGCAAATCAAGTGACGAGCTTTTAAATAAATGGAATCATTTATGCCCTACTAGTACTTGACTTACATCACGTAACGTTCCGTATCGAAATTTGCTTCTGCGCAATAATTTTTCCTGAACTTGATTGGAATCAAAAAGCTATGATGCATTAAGAAGACATTGGTCCATTTAAATTTGCGTCTTCATCCGACAAATATCAGAGTAATTAGGACCGCTATTAAACTTAAAATTGTGTCCCTCAGTTCCATCATATTGGTGATTTATCCGTGTCGAATTGACAAATTTAATGTCTTGAATGCATAAGCGATGTTTCTCACGGAGTGAAATAAAAGACACGTATATAGTTTTGAAATACACGAGATATATCTATTGCTTATCAAGTTCCCCCAAAACAAACATCAAAAATGAAAAGCGGGCAACAGTCCTAATTGTACATGGATATTGGAAAACGATACAATAGTGTATATATATATATATATATATA
>JAECUM010094915.1:0-24630 GCA_016617855.1 Megalonaias nervosa | reverse complement strand
AAAAAATTAAAATTTCCAATAACAGTAAAAACACTAACCGGAGAGATTATATATAAGTCAAAATACCCATCAAGAGGAGCTCCAATAACAATCATTGATCATAACGCACATGCATGGACTGATGCTGTAACAATATTCCACGAGATAGGACAGTTAAATTTTATAGCGATTATATATTCAGCGATATCAGTAAGAGTGATCCTGTATCTGTTTGGTTATTTCAGAGTTCAGAATCCACATATTACGATCAGTTTGTAAAACCTAACGGAGATATTTACCGTAGAGAATCTCTCCATGAAGAAATGAAGAATCTTGCACTGAAATATAATTCTGATGATGTTGAAGTTGAAAGATTATTGAATAATTGTTTTACAGTTCCATCAGTTGCTGCTCACTTCGCTCAGGAGAAAAATTCATGGAAACCAACACGATCAGAATTCCTTGAAGATGTTCAGAAAAGTTGTGTCGAATATGGACATGGCGGATTATGGAATACCAAATACGATCATCGTAAAGTTATATTGGTTGATATGGTTGCGTGTTATCCTGGAAGTTTTCTTGGATACGGAGAATGTTCTGAATACTTTAAAAGATTCGGACATCCGACACATGAAATGACAAGAGTTGTGATAAATGGACCATTACCTGATTTTGATTTAACTGGATTCGCTTGTGTAAAATCCTTTAAGTTCTGTAGTAATCTTCATCCAATTGTTTATGCATGGTTTGGTAGACATTTCTCAGAAAAATATTGGGTTCCAATAGTTTTATTACGATTGGGATAAAATTGATTATGAAAATAAAGTTACAAAAGATCTCGATAGAAAAATAATCAGTAAATTTACTCAAGGAGGATCATATGATCATAAACGACATTGTACAAGATTAATCATGGATGATGCTGAGTTAGATTTTATAATTACTGATACAACGAACAAAGAACATTTATAAGCAGAAGTAATGCTTATTTGTCAGACGGAACGAAACTAGGTACAATCGTGAGTTATATCGATGGTGAGTCACCACAATTTACTCATTTAAGATCTTCTATGCTCGCTTACGTTTCTATAAATTTATTATCAATGATAAATAGATTTCCTTGTTACGCTGTCAGAGTTGCTATGGATTCATTTTATATGAATAAAAAATATTTAGATTTGGTAAAACCGTCACTCGGTAGCGGCGAATGGGGATCATGGCGAATAAAACAAGAAAGTATACTTGACTATTCTGAATCAGCAGATGTTGATATCGAGGAAATATATTATGGTAATCACAATCAAATACCAGTATCAACATCACCATCTGTATTTGATCCTGTGTCTAGATATAAAACCATTTATCTCAATGGACCTGGAGGTTCTGGTGCGATTGAATTATTTCGGCAGAGTTCTTCATTGACGACTTTGTCGTCGGACATGATTGTGTTGACACCTACACACAGACTAGCAAGAGAAATAAAACAACGAGGAGTAAAATGATGTACATACCATAGTTTCTTCAGATGGCGTGGAGATACGTGGACACCTGAGTGAATGGGTGAGAAATATATTCCAAGAATCATCATCTGGGATGAGATTTGTACAGTATCGTTAGAAACATTAAAAATATTTCTTGATTGGTTATTAACGAAAAATACTGCTGTGATTATGTGCGGCGATCATGGTCAACCACCACCTTTCATTGGGCAGTCTCCACATGAGTGGTTAAAATCATTTGTGGATTATTATGAAGAAATAAATGATGATCATAGAGCTATTGATGAACCTCTGAAAGAATTTAAAAGATTAATCAGACTACAGCCAGATAAAATACAATGTGAGATAATGTGTGAAATAATTCCAGAAACTCCTGTGAACAATTTTTGGAATTTATGGAGACCAAATGATTTAATAGTTGCGAGTAGAAAAATAGTTCGTAATGAATTGCAAGAGAAATTATTTCTGTTACACAAGGAAAGATTTTCAATGTTACCTGTACCATTATCTTATCGCCCAGCGGATACTCGACGACAGAATATTGAAGTTGAAGTTCCAGGAACAAATGAAAAACAAAATCTTGTATTGAATGATATTGTTTTGGTTGATATTGATGTTGTTGAAAGCGCGTTGAGTATGAATAACTCACCGTGGAAATTGGGATACGCCATAACGATTCATTCGTAACAAGGACTAACTATTACTGATACAAATATCTGGATTGTCGATGACAGAATCGAGTGGTCAAATTTAGTTTATCTCGCAGTATCTAGAGTCAGAAGAATATCTCAATTGCATAGAGTTGTCATAGACTCCACAGAAAATAATAATCAAACTGTTAGTGACACTGAAGGTGTTATTGGCGTAATAAGAAAAAAAATATCCGGTTATAAGCAATGTGACAAAAAAATAATCGTGATTTTGATATTGATGTTGAATTTATTATGATGCTAAAACAACAACAGAATAATCGTTGTTTAATTTGCAACTGTCACATGTTGTGGAAGTATTCGAGTAATAATCCAAAACAATTTACCGTAGACAGAATTAATAGTGATCTTGGTCATACACGTGATAATGTCACATTGACATGTCTTGAATGCAATCGACGCAGGGGTTCCAATTTACAAAAGTGAACGTGGTGGTAATTGTGTGTCTTCAGGAATTACCTGTAATTGTTCACGCACAAATCCACGTTGTGGAGCAGTTGAATCCAGTCTGTAGATGGCAGGTCTACCAGTGGATCTTACCACACTAGAAATTTTATGTGTAGTCACACTCCAGATAGGATCAGTTGCTCTTTTTTTACCACCTTCAAGTTCACCAGGTTCATATAAATACCTGACAGTAACATTACCTAACACTGGTTGTTTTGAAAAGTCATGTCGTTGTATTGGTATATATTTCTTTGTGATCGCATTTTCAGGCTTCATAGAAGTTGCACAAATAATTTCTTTATTTAACGCAGCTATCACACTTGGTAATCTTGCAACCCATTCACGAGATCTCGATTCTGCCTGAACTATTTCCTTTGCATATTGATATCCAAATAATCGCTCAGCGAGTGTTCGATTAAATCGTTCAACTATTGCCTGATCGCGATGAATTGCAATGTGTCCTCGTCTGATTTTGACATTATGTTTTTTCATCAGCGATGATACTGCACCAAGAAATTCTTTGCCAGGATCAACTTGTAGCAACTGTGGCCATCGTAATGGTCCTCGTTGATAAATTCGTTCAAACGCAGATGCAACTTCAGATGTTGTTTTTGTTGATAGCGGCTCCGCTTCTTTATATCTACTTGCAACGTCAACGACAGTTAATGCATATTTGTATGTGCGTGATTGATGTCCACGTGTTTTAATAGTATCATGTGGTAAAAATAAAATATCTGCTTGATGAACTTCATTGGGGATGCTGACATCAAAATATGCATACTGAATTCTTTTAGGTGGACGTAGATAGATTTGCCATATTGCCTGTCATGCTAACCACGCTGCAGCAACAACACGTGAGACTTTTGCAGCTTCAGCAAGTTTACTAATCGCTGCTTTGCCCGTCTAATATCCTCTTGGGGAATAATAAATGGACTCCATTATAATAGTTATATAATTAATTACCCAGCCCCTAACATTATTTTACCTTTCATACCAGCTTTTACTAAGAAAGCAGCTAATTTTTCTCGAAGTGATTTATTTTCTACATTATTTATGGCATGAATTAAATTCACATCGGCGAGATGTCGCTGTTGCAAATCTTTATCTCGATAAGCAATATTGTGAACGTAACATGCTTGAACGATTCCATTTACGGGATATTCACCAGGCCGAGGTTGATGTTGATTGTCAAGACGAATATCTAAACGAGTTCCTGGCCCACAATAATTATAACCCGGTAAGTGTTTTTCCCCGGGATATTTCACCCACGGTAATCCTGGTAATTTTCCCAATGAAGTGGTGATATCACCTCCTGTCTTTATACTTGAAATAAATTTATATTTTTTTTGTGCCACACTTTTCACACTTACCTGTCAGTGCACGGTTTTTATTTTTTTTTTATTATTGTTGTTAATCCAGTGGTGGACGTGGCTGCCCTGCATCGAACACAATATAAATTCATATTATTTATTATATGGATATAATTGACTTTTCTGCGACATGAAAACAAGAGCTAGTAAAACATCACCCAGCACTACCGAATTCTATCAGAATGATAATAAGAGGTCCATCTGGAAGTGGGAAGACGCAATTATTTCTTAATCTGTTAATGAGATGGCTGAAGTGGGATAAATTATATTTAGTAGCACCATCTGTAGATGATCAGCGATGCTATGAAGTACTTAAAGATTTTAATGAAAATGCAAAATTGTTAAATGAAGATCCGAGGTCGAGATATCGTAACGGACTTGATACAATATTTGGATAAAAACCACAGCAGCAGAGAGGGTGCGACCAACAAAAGTGACCAACACGTAAACGAATACACGTAGCGATGAAATACAAAATCGTCATTGAACTAACATAGCAAGCTAACCCAACAGGGTTTCCTATGAGGCAAAGTTAGAGGTGCTGGTTTAACTTTATTGACGTTGAGATTTCATTTTCGTACGAAACTTTATTTTTCATAAATAAGGTCTCAGGCAAATTGGTCTGTTCACCCTCTCTGCTGCTGCAGGCATGGTGATCTGGACCTGGGACCTGGGTTTAAATCTCCATAGAGTATGAATTAAAGTAGCCATCTGCAAAATTTTCTTCACTGAAAGACTTCTTATGATGTCCAGATGAATTGAAAGTGATGTGGACTTTTCACTAGAAGACTTCTTATGATGTCTAGTTGTTGAAAAATGAAATTAATGTTCTCACACATCCAGTATAGCCATCATAGCTTCCATCCTAGACAGAATGTCATATTGACATTGGGTTTTCATTAGAAGACTTCATATGATGCTTAGCTGGTCCAAAATGAAAATTTGGTGCCAATCTAACTTCCAATATTGCCACTTGGGAGCCATCCTCAAAATCTTGTTTTTGCTCTGCCTCCTGAACAGAAATTCATATTAACATGGGGTTTACACCAGAATAATCATGCTATCTAAAGAGAGCTATGGCAGCCAGTATGAAAATATTGTTATTGCTACTCTAGAAAAGAAAGCCATATCAACATATGATTTTCATCAGGAGATTTCATATGGTGCCTAGTTGGTCATCATTTAAAATTATGCCAATATTGTTGTTGCTATCTTGAAAATCTTACCAGTACTCCTCCAGAATTACTGTTCATATTGACTTAGGATTTTCATCAAATGAGTGTGTGTGTGATTTAGATTTTAATGTTGCTTTAAAATAATTTCAGTCATGTTGCTATGATGTCTGCAATGTGGCAGTTAATAGTGATGTCTAGCACTGGCGCATCTTGCCACAGACATGTAGCATCATGTCCCACCCAGTCACATTATCCTGACACCAATGCAACCAGTACTAACACTAACCCCTTAATGCTGAGTGCCAAGCGAGGCAGCTGCTAGTAATATTTTATAAGTCTGTGATACGACTCAGCAGGGAATCAAACCCTCAACCTCCTGCATCTGAGGTGGATGCTCTAACCACTTAGGCCACTACAGCAGTCCACCAGAAGACTTATTATGATATATAGTTGGTTGATAATGCAAGTGGTGCCAATTTTATATCAGATATGGCTGTCACAAGGCCAGATTGAAAATCTAGTTAACATTCCTCCTTAATGGATTGTCATATTGGCATGGAGTTTTTCATAAAAATCGTCTAATATTGTTCACTTTTTTGTAAATGAAATTAGTGCCAATCTTACATGCAGTATAGCTGCATCAGCAGTTAATTTGAAAATATTGTTCAGGAATGTCAGAGATGGTTTCATTACTCAGCAATTAAAACTAAGAAATGATTTTATTATTAATCTGTTCTTAAGAGTTGATTACAAATGCAAATGGGAATATATTTGAAATGTGCATACATGCTAGATTGCTAAAAAAATTTTTTATCTTCAGACACTGTAAAAATCAAACATGTCCTTGATTGTGCTGGTAGTTTTTGAAGACTGAAGATGTGAAGTATATATGTTTTAGTTGACATGTAGTGATTTCAGTATAACCATAACAAATACTCTTACAGACACCTTATTTTATCACTAATTTGTGAATCAGAATCAGCCCTCATCCAGTTTTGTTCTTTTATAGCACGATGCTGGCATAAGACTTTTAAAGTGTTTGCTCAAATGATGCTGATCAGGTATTCAATATGGCTGTCATTACTGAAAATATAAAAGTTTAAAATGTGAGATAGTATCATACTAACCCAGCTTTACTGACCAACTGCCATTTGTAAGTCAGAAAAACAGTTGGGACTATTGCTTAAGAAATGTACCCAAAATTGAAGAATGGGAAAAACAATACCTTGGTGCATATCTAGACTGCTGCACAATTTTAAAATTAAAATAAAATCCTTATGGAAGATTAGAAGAAGATACGATGACAAGCTTCTTTCTAATACTGGACTTCACCAAATACCATTTTTCAACAGTGTTTGAAGAATGTAACCCAAATGAGGCAGAGGAGAAAAGTGAAACCTTATTGTTGCATATACAACAAGCACATATTTACTGTAGGAAATTTCAATAAAATCCTAGAAACAGACAAGCAGTGACAAGCTTACTTTTTCAAAAATAACTTTCCTTTTTTCATTAAAGATTATGCCAAAAATGAATAAGAGAAAAATAATTTGGACAATTACATCAGTTACTAACATAGTGTCTTTTTGACAATATTTGAGGAAATTTCCTAAAAAATTGTGTCTGAGGAAGAAAAGTAAAACTTTACTGGACATGTACACCAACCACATATCTTGCCTACAAAGTTTCATTACTATTCTCTAAGTAGTGTCTGAGGAGTTTTACCAAGCTTTGCCACAAACAAAAAGGGACAGACTGATGTACAGGGGCAGTTTCTACAATATCCCAGATCTTGTTCTTACTCTGTGTCTTAACACAGACCTGCCCAATGAAATCCCAATGTGTTTACTTCTCTACCAATATTTAAAGTCCATCGGGTATTGAAGTCATGAAGTCTGTATGGTAATATATAAATATTTCAACAGCTGTTCATAATTTCATTAATTCAGACTTTGCTTAATTGTCAATAATTCTGATCATTTCAGACAGCAAATGCAGCATGGGTTCCATCCAGAACAAAACCTATGGTGGAGATAGTTATGATGGATCTAAATCTGGACCACAGCCCTCTCAGGCAGCATGTGAAAAAGTCTGTTTGGATTATGCTGCATGTGTTGCACTTGCCTATGCAGAAGGATATTGTGTCATTTATACAAACCTGTCCCTTCTCATGCCAGTACCCAATAATGTTTCGATACTGCTGTATAAAAATTGTGAATTATGTAAGTAATTTTATTTGCAAAAATATAAATGTACGAACACTTAGTAACTCACAGAACTGCATGTTACACTCTGGGACAGTATTTATTTTCATAGACATGTATGTTACTGCCTAAAGACAGTGTATGAATATGAATTTTTCCAAGTTTCATTAATATTTGTGTGCATGTACCATGAAAAGACTCAACCATGAAAACAATTATAACAAAATCATTGAATGTTACTGAAACTTTTAACAACTGTCATAAAGTGCTGTGATACAGCAGAACTGTATTATGCTGTGATATTATTTGGCCATGCTACTGTTAACAATTTCATTACTGCACAGTTCCACTAGTTCCCCACAGTCTGCTGTTATCAAACTTTCTGGATGGCTTGCACTTCAGGGTAAGGAAGAAACCAACTAATTTCGAGGGCAAGAGGTCAAAGATCAAGGTCACTCAATTTTGTAGTCAAAGGTGAAGGTCACTATGACTAATAGAAGACAGTTGGTTTCAAGATAATACATCAATACTACATGTTATACCTGAACTTTTTGAATAGCTTGGACCAATTTCAAGCAAGAAGCCTATTTATTTTGAAGTCAAATGGTTAAAATTCAGTGTCACTGACTGAAAGAAGAAAAATGGTTTCAGGACAATAACATTAGTTCTACATAACATACTTGGACCAATCATTGTGGATAGCCTGGATTTATGGCAAGGTAAAAGTCTATTGATTTTGGGATCAAAGGTAAAGGTCACTGTGACTGAGAAAAGGAAAATGATTACCACACAATGACAAATGGTTAAGGTCACTGGCTGAAAGAAAGAAAGATGTCAGTATGATAACATTAGTTCAACAATACATACCTGGACCAAATCTTGTGGATAGTTTGTATTTGGTATAAACAACATTGATTTTGAGATCAAAATATCAGAGGTCAATGTCACTGAAGATGACAGAAGAAAAATGGTTTTTCCACAGTAATTAGGTATACATCATAGACCTAGACAAGCTTTATGAATAGCTTGATCTTGTAGTAAGAATAAATCCTATCAGTTTGGGGTCAAAAGGGCAAAGTCAAGGTCATTGTGACTGAAAGGGGATAGAAGTTTTCTGCACAAAAAATTCAGTTCTCATTGATATGCCTTGATAAAGGAATATGGATGACAGGCACATTGGGTAAGAAAGAAGCCATTTCATATTTGGTTCTGATAGTAAAAGGCCAGAGTCTCTGAATGAAAAAGGAAAAATGGTTTTTACATACTAATCCTATGGATACTGGGTTGAGTCTAATAATAAAAATTATGGGTTCAGCACAGTAACTTTGAGGAAATATGCAGATCATTGAGGTCATTGGTTCTACTAGTCTATTCTTAGAGGACTATTATACACAAGATTGAGAGATAAAAAATGGTTTATGCACAAAAATTCAATTCTCAACTATGTGTCTTTATCAAAGTTTGTGGATGATTGGTGCATTAGGTAAGAAAGGTGTTAACTGATTTTTGGCTTTGATGGTAAAAGGTCATGGTCACTGAATGAAAAAGAAAATGGTTTTTACATAATTAACCTGTAGATTCTGAGGTAAGTCTAATTAGCAAATAATGGATTAAACACAGTAACTTTGGTTCAAGACCACATACTTTGAGTGATGGTGCAGGTCGTTGAGATCATTTTAGACACAGGCCAGGCATATAGTGTATCAATTCATGGGACTCTTGTTGTCTTGTAGCAGTGTATGACACAGTCTCATAGGTGTTAACTGATTTTTGGCTTTGATGGTAAAAGGTCATGGTCACTGAATGAAAAAGAAAATGGTATTTATATAATTAACCTGTAGATTTTGAGGTAAGTCTAATTAGCAAATAATGAGTTCAACATAGTAACTTTATTTAAGGCCACGTACCTTGAGTGATGGCTCAGGTCATTGAGATCATTTGTCCTACTAAATAATTTTAGACACAGGCCAGGCATATAGTGTATCATTCATGGGACTCTTGTTGTTTTGTAGCAGTGTATGACACAGTCTCATTTGTGCAATTGTCCCACAGTTTTTGATGGATTGCCATGAAAGTTGGTCAATATTATGTTCATCACCTGTAGCTGTGCACATCATCAAATCACTGTGTTCCCACAATTATTATAAGAGTTATGGCCCTTTTTATTTGCAGCTGAATGTAGTACATGACAGAATCTATTTTCACTATTTAAATGGATGATCATGAAATTTGGTATAAAGAATGGAATGGATGGTATTGATTCACAAATTCATAACATTGCTGCATGCACCAATAATATTAAGGTTATTAACACATATTACAAACTCAGATATCTTGAAGTGTGCAAAGGTTATTCCTATTTTTAAGTAAGTAGCAAAAGTGGTTCCAGGGATCTGGAGACCACTGTCTATTTTACTTGGCAAAGGTGGTTCCAAGGAACTGGAGACCACTATCTATTTTACTTGTATAATCAAAATTATTTGAAAAGCATGTAGCTATGCAGGTCTATGAATTTTTGAAACTTACATTTTATTTCACAAGGCACAATCAGAATGCCAAACAGAACTCTCTAAATTAATATATCCTTTGCTACAAGAAATGGATAATGGTTCTTTGACTGGAATTGTTTTTCTTGACTTCACATAAGGTTAGATAAAACTTCTTTAAACTGGTGTTGATCATTCTGAAATGAAAGGTTTCCACACATAACCATGAGCTCACATACTTACAGTATTCATTCAGGGGTCCTCAAGGCCCTGTTTTAGGCCTTCTCTTTCTTATTTATGTAAGCAATCTTCCATTAAATGTTGAATCAACAAAATACAGATTTTGGGGGGGCAAAATGATGTAACATTGTATACATCTAGTTCTGATACCTAAGTTATCCAAACAAGATTGGACTCAAACCTTATTAGAATTCATAGTTGGGCACAGCAAAATAAGTTTGTAATTAATGAAGGTAAAAAATGTATGATTTTGGGGACAGCACAGAATCTATATAAATTAGGGAACAGGGAATTATCTCTTACAAGAAATGATTGTCAGTTAGAAAATGTCAAACATGAAATACTTGTAGGTGTGTCTGTTTATAATAATTTAGAATGGGATGACCATATTGACAGTGTTTGCAAAGCATTGTCATCAAAAATTGCCCTACTCAGAAGAATCAAGAAATATTTACCTACAAAAAATTGCATTCTATACTACAATTAATATATTCTTCCACCAATTAATTACTGTTCAGCTGTATGGGGGAGCTTCAGAAAAGGGTAGCACACATTATTTTAGATGCATCTATTGATTATTTATCAAAAGCATTTTTTACAGGAGTAAAATTGTTTACAATATATGAAAGGATTGATTATCAGTAGGCAGATCTTTTATATAAATGTCAACGTGGAACTGCATCAAAGTATCTTCAGGATTTTCACATGGAAACCTTCATCCACCTAAACTAAGATCAGAAAAAAGCTTCCAATATTCTGGTACAGTTCCATGGAACAATCTTCCACTGCATGTTGCAGGAAATATTACATTGTTTAAGAAGATATATCATGAGTATGTATGTATTACTAATAGATTGTAATAGAATTTTGTATTTGTTATACTTTTCTTTAGAAGGCCTAAAGGGAGAATAGTCCATGACTAAATGAGTCACCCTCTATAAATAAATAAATAAATTATTGTTATTATTATTATTATTATTATTATTTGGCTGATCAAAGTCAGAATTTATTTTTACAGGTCATTCATTAAATTCATATTGTGTATTTTCAGTATTTGTGGGGAATAGATGTGAAACAGACAACATCAATGAATGTGCCTCCAACCCCTGTTCACAGTATGGGATGTGTCAGAACCTGGTGAATGGTTCTAAGTGTCTGTGTCCAATTTATGGCAACTATCAGCTTCCCAGGTAAGACTCAGTTGTCACATGTCTTGTCCACCAATGTTTCCCTTTGCCCTCATTTGTGCATCGCAGACCCCAAATTTTTAATTTGACCCCCAGTTATACATGGTGTAATAATAAAGATGGGTACATAAACCTAGTAAATTTTCTATTGATTTAATTCAGCTATTTCTGGAGGTATTGATTTTCTCACATTTATTAGAAACAAATGGTTCTAAAAATGGCTCCTAAGTCATGATGCAAAGCAAGTTCTTCTATTAAATACTTTTCCTCCTGCAAATCAGTCTGTATGGTTTCATTCACTTCATGGTTACTAGGGTTCTGGATCTGTGAGACATTGGGTTGTATGATGTCAGCTATTAGCTATGAACATGTTACTTATTACTTGAACATGTCATTCATTTGTGATAATATTTATTTATCTTTGTTTTGTAGCTCATTTTTTCAGGTTATTTAGGGCTCTATGCCAATATACATGTTCACAAGAGCAAAAAATAATGTTGGCTCAGTATTAAATGTAAAGAGATTGGTTGTCTGCAGGGTAAAACCTTACTGAAAATATTTGTCATCCACTGGGTGTGAGCAGAAAAGGGGGTGCCATACAGTCTTTAAAGAGCTATTTATTATATTTTACAAGAACTGCTGCTGAACAGCAACTATTAGAAGTTTTGAATGCAGTATGTTAGGTCAGAAAATATGGTAACATAGGACAGCTATAACATTACCAATTATGTATGCAAGGCTCAAGGTCAATTCAGATAGATGTTATATGCAACCCAGCCACGGGGGGGTGAAACATGTGGTGGTAGGTTTTCTCTCCTTAAGATATTAAATCTGATTTATTTAAGGTAATCTAACATGTAAATGTAATTTGGCCAGTAGCTATGATTGTCTTCAATATAATTTGGCCAGTAGCTATGATTGTCTTCACTCTTTGTACATGTAAATGTAATTTGGCCAGTAGCTATGATTGTCTTCAATGTAATTTGGCCAGTAGCTATGATTGTCTTCAATGTAATTTGGCCAATAGCTATGATTGTCTTCAATGTAATTTGGCCAGTAGCTATGATTGTCTTCACTCTTTGTACATGTAAATGTAATTTGGCCAGTAGCTATGATTGTCTTCAATGTAATTTGGCCAGTAGCTATGATTATCTTCAATGCAATTTGGCCAGTAGCTAAATGTAATTTGGCCAGTAGCTATGATTGTCTTCAATGTAATTTGGCCAGTAGCTATGATTGTCTTCAGTGTAATTTGGCCAGTAGCTGTGATTGTCTTCAATGTAATTTGGCCAGTAGCTATGATTGTCTTCACTCTTTGTACATGTAAATGTAATTTGGCCAGTAGCTATGATTGTCTTCAATGTAATTTGGTCAGTAGCTATGATTATCTTCAATGCAATTTGGCCAGTAGCTATGATTGTCTTCAATGTAATTTGGCCAGTAGCTATGATTGTCTCCACTCTTTGTACTCCTGAATCCTAAAACTCTCTTTTCTGATTGGTTTGCAGCTCATCAGAAACAGTACACCTAATATTGTTTTTGCTGGTCTTATGTAAACATCAGGCCAATTCATCACAACCAGTAAGGTATCCATATTTAAAATTGTGTCATTGGTATTTCTCATGAATAGTTAATTACATTATACTTCTTGCTAAACTGGCTTACATGAGGTTGGCCATAGATGAAAATCAGTTTGGCCCGACTTCCACTACAGTGTCCTGGGCACTCTTCATTCCTAATAACAGATTCACATGGTACAGTGCTGTAAAATTTGGACAGTAAATTGCATATGTAAAAACTGTATTCAGAATTTAAGTGTGTAGCAGGTCTTCCAAATATTATTGTAGCAAATATTTAAAAGATGTGTGGTTACTTGACACTGTATAAAAATAAGAACATACATATGTGTAAAAGATGTAGTTACTTGACACTGCAAGAGTGAGAGCAGTAAACAACAAATAAAATCCTAAATTTTTAATTTTGCAAAGTACTGGTTGATTTGTTGTCCTGCATCCACAACACACATGCACACACACTAAATAACTAGCTGATAATCTATGAAATGTTGCATGCCGTAGCACAAGAACCGAGTTCATAAAATGCATGCAGTTGAGTATGCACATATAGAGGGGCATACTTGGATACATAGCAGTCACTTGCAGCACACAACTAGCTTAGAAGTATGCTGCATAGAATAACACAAGAATGGAATTAATGAATAACACAAGAACTGAATTAATGAATAACACAGGAACTGAATAATGAATAACACAAGGATGGAATTAATGAATAACAAAAGGATGGAATTAATTAATAACACAAGAACCGAATCAATGAATAACACAAGAATGGAATTAATGAATAACACAAGGATGGAATTAATAACACAAGAACTGAATTAACGAATAAGACAAGGACAGAATTAATGAATAACACAAGAAGTGAATTAATGAATAAGACAATAAGTTAAATAATGAATAACACAAGGACAGAATTAATGAACAACATAAGGACATAATTAATGAATAAGACAGGAACTGAATTAATGAATAAGACAAGAACTGAATTAGTGAATAACACAAGGACTGAATTAATGAATAACACAAGAACTGAATTAATGAATAACACAAGAACTGAATTAACGAATAACACAAGGATGGAATTAATGAGTAACACAAGAATGGAATTAATGAGTAACACAAGGATGGAATTAATGAATGACACAAGAACTGAATAAATAACACAAGAATGGAATTAATGAATAACACAAGAACTGAATAAATAACACAAGAATGGAATTAATGAATAACACAAGAACTGAATAAATAACACAAGAATGGAATTAATGAATAACACAAGAACTGAATAAATAACACAAGAATGGAATTAATGAATAACACAAGAACTGAATAAATAACACAAGAATGGAATTAATGAATAACACAAGAACTGAATAAATAACACAAGAATGGAATTAATGAATAACACAAGAACTGAATTAATGAACAATGCAAGGACTGAATTAATAACATAAGGACTGAATTAATCAAGTGCACCAAGCTGAGGAGATACATTTTGAACATGTGTCCTGACAACCTCCTGCATATGGCCAGGCAACTACCTGTAGCTTTGGAGTTGTATTAGTCCAGGTAGTTCTAGCTATTGAGTTGTGGGATACCTTGTGCCAGAGCTCCAAGAATCAGAGGGACTCTTGACAGAGTGTATATTGGGAACAAAAGTTTAAAATAGAATAGTCTAGCTGACTTGCAGACTTAAAGAGATGCCCCTTCCATAAGTAAATCAAAATTACCATTGACAGAGCCAAAGTGGTACTGTTTTGGCAGACAGACATCTGACTATATACTGTTATGACTCTATGATATTAAACTAAGTGACAGAAAAGAGCAAAAACCAACGAGTCTTGTAAAATTCAACAAATAATTTATTTCCCTAGAATACAAAGTGAAACTTGAAAAGAACATACAGTATTGTGAATTAAATTCCAAATAGTCCTAGAACTTGTATCTCAAGTCCAGGTGTATAGTGTTCCAAATGAGTTATAATGGTGATCTGAATTCCAATAATAAATGTGCTGATGTGGCTGTAATCTAAAATGCACTAATTTGCCAATGGCCTGGAATGTGGTGACGTGTTAACAGTCTTTTGATGTATCACAATAATATAATTCAAAAAGTCCTTTTAATAAATTCACAATAATTCCAAAATAATGATTTAGTCCAAGAAGCAAATGACCTCTTCATAATTCCGGTGAATAATTTATATAGATATGTTCACCCAAATTTAAAAGTGGATACTTCAATAAGACTGATTCCACTTCAGATATTAAGGTGGAAATTAGTAATTTTTCAAGTGAACAGCATTGATATAAAAAGTGAAGACACAACAATAGAGCCAGGATGTAGGTAAGTTTCCTATTAAAACATTTAAAGTTGTCAGCAAGTTTCAGAATTTCAAAGTGAAAAACTAATGTCCTAGACTAAAATTCAAATTGACTTGTTTACCTCCATTAATAATGGTCTGAATATCTAATCTATGATAATAGAGAAATATTAGCTATACATTATGTTGTTTGCAAAATAAATGTCACTAGTCAGGTAGACCATTAACTTGATTTTGGAGAAAGGTCATTTACAAAATATAGATATACATAACATATAATCATGGAGAAAAACAACAAACAATTCATATTAAATATACATAATATGAAGAATAGATTCTCATAATAAAAGATAGGTGTTGGAATTAACATTTCATAATGTTTCAACCATGTATGAACTACATGGACTTTTTATCCTGGAACATTGACTTGTGGTTCCACCAGTTGACTTCTTATGATGTCTAGCTGGATTGAAATGAAAATGGTTCTGCTCAGACATTTATTATGTCTACCTCAATGGTCATATTGAAAATCTTGTTAATGCTGCTTTTCCTGAATAGATAGTCATCTCAGCGTGGGATTTTCAGTACAAGACTTTTTATGATGCCAGCTTGGTCCTAAATAAAAATGGTATTGATCTGATGCCAATATGGCCACCACAGCAGCTGTCATGAAAATCATAATCTGTGCTCCAAAAAAGTTGTAACAGAATAAGGTTTTCACCAGAAGACTTATGGTGTTCAGTTGGTCTTAAATGAAAATGGCCAATCTGACATCCAATATGGCTACAGGAAGAGCTTTCTTGAAAATCTTATTTTTGCTTCTCCTAAAAGGAATGTCATATCAACATGTGAATTTTCACCAGTAAACTAATACTAATTATAGTGTATAGTTGGTCCTAAATTGAAATTGTACCTGTCTAATATACAATACAGTTACCACAGCAACTATCTTTAAAATAATATTGCTATTTCTCCTAGATTGAAATCATATAAACATTGAGTTTTCACCAGAAGATTTCTTGTAATGTCTAGTTGGTACTAAGTGAAAAAGGTGCCAAGCTGACCTCCATTATGGCCACCACTATGGCATCAATCTTAAATATATTGGTATTGCTACTCCTCCTAAATGGAAAGTCATTTTGACATTGGGTTCTCTCTGAAGGTTAAATATAATATCTAGTTGATCCTAAATGAAAATGGGGCCAACCTGGTTTCAGATATGGCTGTCACAATAAACATATTGAAAATCTTGTCAATAATTCTCATCAGTTAATGGTCATATCAACATGGGTGTTTCACCAAATGTCTTCTAATGGTGTCTAGTTTGTCTTAAAATGAAAATGGTACTGATCTATTATCCAATATGGTTACCACAGTACAGTAGCTAATTTGAAAAACCTTTAGTTCAAGAATATTATAGATGGTTTCAGCAATGAAGATATGGTCTCATCTTTACTTCCTAGAAATTCTTTTCAGACAGTAGGGTGTCAGACTTTTTAATTTGAATTAGCCCTGTGGGCATATCATATTCATAGCACCCTGCAAACTCTAGACAACATGTGTTTGCTGAAGTGCCTGCAGTAGTTAGTGGCGTGCATAGTTGAATCACATTTGACTCTCATCCAAGAAACAAATTTGTTCCTCAATCATTTTGATGCTGATTAAGTGGTCAGCACGACAAAATTGATCTATGTAGTTGATATTATCTCTTTTTTATATGCCTGCCTTAAGGCAGAGCATTTTATCCCCATCCATCCATTTGAAAGTCCATCCATCTGTTTTCAGTTTAGTTTCTGCAAATTAATGCCAGATCTCTGTCATGTACAGTTACCAAACTTTGTAGGTGCCCTGCACTTTAGATGAAAAAGAAGCCTATCAATTTAGTAATCAAATGCTCAGAGGTCCAAGTAACTGAAAAAAGACACAAAGTTGTTTTTCTTTTAACATTAGTACTATATTGCATACTTGTACCAAGCTTTGTGGATAGCTTGCACTTGTGGTAAGGAATCAATTTTGGGGTCAAAAGGGCTAATGTAAAGTGACTGTGATTCAAAGAAAAACCATGGTTTCTTGGAACAAAATTTCGGATCTCAACCATATACTTTCAAACTGTGTGGAAAACTGACACATATGGGTAAAAAGGAGCCACTTGGCTTTAGGGTAAAAAATGTCAAAGGTCAAGGTTACTTTAACTGGAAGACCTTTTGTTTGCACAATAACTGTAGATCTGGGCCATATATCTTGACCAGACTTTGTGGAAGGTTTACACTTAAATTTTGGAAGTCCTGTTGAGTTTGGTGTCAAAATGTCAAAGGTCAAGTTAATACAATTCAAAGAAGAAAGTATTTTGTAGAATGCTTTTTGTTCTAGACTAAGTTCCTTGAGCAGAATTTGTGGGTGGCTTGAACCTAGGTTAATATATATATATATATATATATATATATATATATATATATATATATAGAGAGAGAGAGAGAGAGAGAGAGAGAGAGAGAGAGAGAGAGAGAGAGAGAGAATTATGTATATTTAATTTGCATTACTTCTTAGGGTTTTTTATATTCTTTTAAAATTTCATTAAATGCTGTTTTAATGTAACATTGTATGTTGCACTTAAACTGGTACAAAATCAAGTTTATTTTCTACTTGACCTGAATTATTATTTTACTTATGTAAACAACTAATACATCCCTAAAATATTCTCTTTGTATGTGGGTTTAATATCAGGATCATTATTAATAGCAGTAAACATGTATATTGGTGTTATATATTATAATTTTAATAACAGACTCTCCAATAAAATAACTAATATTTTATTGTGCAAACATTAAGAACATTCTAGAAGTTTATTTTCCACTGGGCAGTGTTTTTTTCAAGAAAATGTTAATTGTGACCTGAGGTCAAGTAGAAGACTATATAATCTTGTCACCAGAAAGATTATTCATTCCTGCTTAAAGATCTAGCACAGGGACCAGCAACCTGTTTTACATAGAGAGCCACTTTTTTCCGGATTAATTATGAAATGAACAATTTTGTACTATTGTTGTGTCCAAAAGTTCATTTGGGCATTGATTCTTTTTTCTCTGGAAATACAGAGTGCTCCTAAATAAGTAGTATTCTTGGACAGAGACATTCACTGAATTTAAACCTAGAATTGTATTACTGTGTTTCAACAAAAGACTGTTGGTACAACAACGTGATGCAGGCCTCCACAGGCACATGAACGCCTTCAGCATTGGATTTAATTTGGATTTAGACCAAAGTTGAGTCAGAACTTTTATTATTAGAACTTGTCTGTAATTCTAGGATTTTTTATTTTGGGATTTAAGTTTTTAATTTCATGATATGTTGTGGGCAACCAACATTGTATCTAGTTGCTTACCTTGTCCAAAATCAGGGACAAATTTTCAAACAACTTTTTTCTCTGAGTGAGGATCATTATCTTAATCTGAGTCAAGGACTTTGTAATTTTTATATATAGTTATACTTGGACTTCGCGATTTCTTCACCTGTCTTATGGTAAAAACTTTCTAACCCTTATAGAACAATGAACATTTGATCCTCATCCAGGGTTTTGTTTTGCATCTTAGTTTGTCATATGACTGATTTTTTTTTCTGAAAATCTGTTATTTATGCTTTAAGATCTTGGCAGAATTAATTGTATTATGTTGTGTCCAGTAATTCATTTTGACTGGAATTTATTTCATCAAATTATTTAATTCAAGTGGTTCTTCTCTGGAAATACACAGTGTTTAAAAAAATGTTCTTGGAATGAGACATGCAGTGGGATTTATAGTGAATTCAAACCTGGAATTATATTACTGTGTTGCAGCACCATGACACAGACTACCACAGGCGCATCAACACCTACAGAACTTTCATTATTAGGACTTGTGTCTGTAATTCTAGGATTATTTGGGATTTAATTTGCAATACCAAAGTTCCCTTTTTTTTACATTTTCACTTTGCATTTTAGGGAAATAAATTATTTGCTGAATTTTAAATGCTTGCTTCTTTTTACTCTTTTCTCTTACTTGTTTTAAGAGCATAGACTCATAATAATGGTACATCTAATAAGAAGATAGTGGTTTCTGTGCATAAAGTTTGTTTCAAGATCACATGTCTTGCGCAAAAGTTCAGGCCATTGAGACACATTGGCCAGTAATCTCCCAGGACAGATGTGCAGCCATCAAAACCTTTGCTCAGATGCATTAAATTGGAGAACTATCATAGATACAGAAATAGAAAGACAAGCAGACCTTAAATTCTTGTCAAATTCATATTGGACCATGATTAAGGTACAACTAGACACAGGATGCCTTAAAAATGTCTTTGCCTGTTTTGCAGGTGTGAGAGATCATCAAATATCTGCAGTTCCAGCCCCTGTCAAAATGGAGGAACATGTCAGCAGTTTGACTCTGTGCGTTATGAATGTACATGTAGGCCTGGCTTCACTGGACAGAACTGTGAGACTAATATTAGTAAGTTACCAAGTAACAGAAGTATTCCATGATAGATAATCATTGAATCTATTTTCAGTGATGAAGGGGTCACGATAGTGGACAGTTGGTGCAAAATAGTCACCATTTTTCCTGAAAATTTGCTTGAGCACAACTGGAAAGTGAAGTTGACTAATTAACCTTACCACAAACTGGTGCCCTAATGTTCCCATTTCTCTCAATTATGTGCACTAAAATTCAAACATTGAATCTTGCATGGCTCTTTGTCATGCTTGCTTTGGCTTTTGGTATGGTCCTGCATCTCATGTATATTTAATCTATTGTCCATCAACATTGGTATTCTCAACTACACAAAAACAGCTGGGCAGATTTGGATCAAACTTGGTGGAAATATTTTTCAAAACATGCTCTAAAAAATCGTGTCCTGAATGACCCACGTAGCAGTGGTGTGCTTCCATAGTATTCAAAAAGGAAACAAAATTTTCAGCTTCTTTTTCCAGAATGGGTAAGTAAGTTTGTATTAATACTGGTATAATGGTTTCGGTAAAGCTATGTCCAGGGTGACAATGATATGCCATTGTGTTTGTTAATAATTACTATTTTAAACTTCTCAAAAACCACCAAACCAATTTAGACAAACTTTGACAGAAAACATCTTGGGTTGATATACTTTCAAGTTTATACATATGAAGGGTTTTCAAGTTGACCAATGCCACTGATCCCAATCAAATATGGCCATCTTTATTTAAATTAGAGAAATGTTTAAATGACTTCTTTTGAACAGCAACAGAATCCTTTCTAATTCAACACCAAAGTATTTTAGCATGAAGGGCTTTCAAATGTATACAGATGATGTTGATCTGCCATCAAACATGGCCACAGGAAAACCAAGAAAAATACCAACTTTTTCTTAAAAACTGCTCAACAGAATCTGACCAAGGTTTATGGAAGCATCCTGGCATAAAGACTTTAAATATTTTACAATTTCAGATTTATACAGCTGGTATCAATCTGTAATCAATTATGGTGGTTGTTACAAAAATAGAAAATCTTTAAATGACTTTTCAAACACCACCGAGTGGAATTATTGGACAGAATGTATTAATGATGCCAATCACTGATCAAATATGACTACCTTTTCTATGATTAGAGAAACTTTTAAATGACTTTTAAAACAAAATGCACAGCAGAATATTTACCAAAAAAGTTGGAGAAATTTTACTAACATGGAGGGCTTTCAAATTTATATAAAATGATATCAACATGCCATCAAATATGGCTGCAGTTACAAATATAAATTCAAAAAACCTCTTTTAAAAAAAAAATGCTGAAGAGAATTTGACACAATTTCAGCAGTGCGTCATGGCATTAGGGCCTTGACAAGTTTTGCTGATGCTGATCTTCTGTTGAATATGGTTGCTGTTACTAAAAACAGTAAAACCTTTCAATGACTTGTCAGTAGTTTTGCTGAACATAATTGGACCAATTTGACATACATCATGTAGGTAAAAAACTTTTTCAATTTTGTACAAATGCTGCAAATATGCTATCAAATAATGTTGTCATTGCTACAAAATGATGCAATCATGCTATCAAATAATGTTGTCACTGCTACAAATGATGCCAATATGCTATCAAATAATGTTGTCATAGTTACAAATGATGCAAAAATATGCTATCAAATAATGTTTTCATTCCTGAAAATAGAACAAGCTTTAAATGATTCATAAAGAAAACTCAGCATAATTTGACAAAATCTGACAGCATCATGGGATGAAGGTTATTTTGTTATATACAAATGATGGCCAATGAACCATCAACATAAATGCCATCCATTTGGCTTTTGGCATAATCATTAGGCTTTTAGCATAATCATTACACTTTTGGCATAATCATTAGGCTTTTGTCATAATCATGACATTTTTATTCATCAAATTATGTCTTACACATGACTATTAATGGATTACTCTTGTTTTGGTACATTACCAAATAAAATATAAATAAAACAATAAAAAGTTGTTTTTTTGTCATTTTAATTATCATCTCTTTAATTCCATTCATACAAATTTGAGAATATTCTGGTTCAAATCCATATGGAGTTTTCCCTTTGGGACAAGAATTTTGATGAGGTTAGTAGCCAAAATAAATGCATATTTCTTCGTACAAGCTGTAAATCTGGCATGAAATATATAGATTACACTCTTTTCGCCCAAATTATGATTTCTGCCACTTACAATGGAGATAATTATGCTTATATCTTGGGGGTGGGGTGGGGTGAGGGGTGGTGGTGGCATGTATGCATCAAATATGGCTTTCATTGCTAAAAATAGAAAAACTAGAAAGGAAATATTTTTTCAAACCTCCCAACAGATTTCAACTAACTCTGAGAGAAATCATCCAGCTGTTATTCAGTACATATGCAATCGACAGCATGGAAGAAAATTTCTACAATAAGCTTCCTACTAGCCAAGATATTTTTGGCCAGCTTCACTATGCATTTTTTAGTAGGCAGATGTCAGCCATTTATCTCAAGCCCACTTAATCCTCTTGTTTTGAATCCATAATTGCTTGATCATCCAAGGTGAGATGAAGAGATGTTTTTGTCAACTTCATTTGATATTATTGAAAAAACACAGTATGAGATAAACTATAAATTTAAACTAAGAAAACGTGAAAGTACGTATCTGTTAATAATTTTCATTTTAGATGACTGTAAAGAGAATCCAGATGGCTGCCTGTATGGTGGAATGTGTAAAGACTGGGACAACAAGTACAACTGCTCCTGTATGAACAGATTTAGTGGAGACCACTGTAGCTTGAGTCCGAATTACTGTCCTGGACCATGTCCCCATGTGAACCTCTGTTACAATGACTTCAATAATTTCACTGCCAGATGTAGCTGTTCCTACCCATATGAGACAAGTGAGTTTACAAGCCATAACATATAAGAAGAAGCTCTTGCTTTAAGCTGTGCATGTTTCTCACCATCTCCTTAGTGCCATAATATACACGGATTGATCCAAAAGTTTGAGGACACAGTGTATAAATACAAAATGAACCAGTCTACCAAATATTTTGTGATCTGTAATGTCATCCATGGGTAAAATGTTTGAAAATTCTTGGTCTGGTTTGAGGGTTACCTTATACATTTTTATAAGATGGGTCCAACTGCAAACTGCACACACCTTGATCTTGATTTCTCAACTACTGAGAATATTGACAAGTATGCACCAATTTTCAGGCACTATAATGAAGAGTACTGTCTCTACTGTGGGGAAACTGGGCATATGACACAGGTATGCCATCATGGAAAACAGATTGAGTGCTTCAGATGCCATAAGTTTGGACACAAACAAAGACTTGGTGAATCAATGTATTATACCTACTAGGAAGCTGGCAAAGAGGAGAATGCCAATGCTCCATTTATAACAAATCTAAATGTACCTAGTGAGACTCTTGACTCTAACTATTCAATGGACACTATTGTAAATGCAAATGTTAACGGATTTTCAGGGTTTGTATGTGCCTTTGCAGATGGTAATATATATATGAACATTTAAATATTGAAATAGAGTGTCAAAATAGGAAAAGTAGTATGGATAGAATCTCAGTGAGTGCCCCATTGCATGATGACATACATATAATTGATATGAAACTAAATACAAAGGTTTAGACATGGGTCACTTAAATGTACAAGGTGTAGTGGAAAAATAGACCAGATTAGGTTAATGTTGTCTTCCAAGGTGTTACAAGTCTAGGCTCTTACAAAAAGTAACAGAAAAGAGTGAAGACAACAAGCTTTGTAAAATTAAATAATTTGTTTCCCTAGAATACTAAGTGAGAAATGAGAAAAAAGAACTTACAGTTTTATAAATAATCCAAGAATTAAAAATAGAATTCCTATTACTAAAAAGTCCTGAATGAATCTGAGTTCGAGTCTTGATGAAATCCAGAATGAAAGGCAATGACGTCTGTTGTAGCCTGCTAAGTACTGTTGTGTCAACAGTTCCTTGTTGAATCACAGAAAATATTATTCCAGTTTTGAATTCTGTATAAATTCCAGTGAATGTCTTTGTCTAAGAATTTTGTAGAAGCATTTATGTATTTCCAGGGAAAAGAGTCACTTGAAAATCAATAAAATAAAATTTCAACTCAAACTGGTTACAACAAAATGTAACTTAACATCTCAAGTGTTTTAAGCCTGACTGAACAATCTCTATCATGACAACAGTTATACACTAGTTTACGACACAAAACAGATTCCTGGATGAAGGCCAATCTTCTAGAAAAATTAGAAGTTTGTAACAATAAACACATGTTTCATATCATGTACTCCAGGTATGGCCTTGACTTAATGATTCTTACTCTGAGAAAGAATATAAAAAAAATTGAAGAAAATTTGTTTACCAAAACTGTCACTGATTTTGAAATGAGGTCAGGAACTAGATACAATGTTTCTATTATTGGTTGTTTTATCAGTGAAATAAAATAAAACAGTCAGGTCAAACAGAACCAAACTCAATTCTGGACAATATCAAATCCAGTACACAAAGTTACATTACAACAGCATGTAATGGGATAAAAAAGAAAATTTAAAACTAACAAACAAATAATTATATATACATACCACATGGAAAATAATATATGCATTTTAGGACTCACTGAAACAAAATTAAATGCTAACCACAATGATAATCTGTTTCACTGACTTGTAGTCACATGAAATTGAGAGTATTTGGGTGGAAATTTCTCAAAATAATGCAGAGTCATTCCTAATTGGTTTCATTTATAGACCACCTTCCTCCAAAGCAATTTGGTATGATATCTTTTTGAAACAAATGGAAAATGTTCTTGCACAGGAGAAAGAAACATATATACTTGGTGATATAAATAAGGACCTTCTCAATACTCAAATAAGGAACAACTGGATGGAATTTATTGAATCATTAGGCCTAGTCCAGCTGGTAAATAAGCCC
>JAECUM010094914.1:0-10072 GCA_016617855.1 Megalonaias nervosa | reverse complement strand
AAAAAAGCTAGGATCTCTTATGTAACAAGTCGATGTAACACAGCAAACTTAGGGACAAGAGCCAAATAAAGAATAAAACTATTTCGTTGGGAGAAAAAACCAAATACTACGTCACGAAACGGAGCATATAATATAATCCCATGTCCATATTCATTGTCATTACCGTTCTTAAGACCAAGCACCACTGAAACTGCATGAGTAAAATGTATGAGGATACACCAACAATAAGATTATATCAGAATATATGACGAGTCTGGCATCAATGTGCTTAAAGACATTTTTATGTTTTAAGTTTTAACGCCATGATTAGAATGGTAATCAAGGCGTTTCGTGACTCAAGGGCCTAGTAAAGCTCTGGAACTATTTCCTATTGCTCTGTATGAAAAATCTTATTCTGAACAGTTAACTTGAGACCCAGTCAGAATATCCAACTGAAAACAGTTTAACTTTTTCTTTTGTTTAACTTGGGAAAACATCCACGAATGAAGTCGCATAGATCCTGATGTAACACGGAAATAAAGTTACGTACGTCTATGACAATGATTGTATAGAAAAAGGTACTGTATATGTTTGTTTTATTTCCTCCGTCATCCTAGATGACTTGCTTGAGCTGGGTAACATCCGCATCTGCTAGTATGTCCATGTAACCGGCTGCTGTCTTCGACATCCTCCTTTCCTTAAATTGCCTCGCCAATGCGGCCTGTTGTTCCTGGTACTTCTTTGCGTCTCTCTCTAATAATGTGTTTTCCTGGTCACCTTTCATCAATTCCCTACAATTCAAAGATGTTCAAGGTGTATTTTGACCAGAAATATATGGTATAAGATGAGTTTTAGTAGGCCGTCGCAATAATGGATCACACTATCACGAATTCTCGGCTGGAACGGATGCCTTTCGATATAGCTAAGGTGACCAATACATCCGAGCAACAATTAAAGGATAAACGAATTTTCTGAATAGAATGTCAAAATGCATCTTAGACTATTTGGTCATATTATCAAAGGTCAGTCATTTCCTCTCGCTTCTCTGGTTCCATCCGCACATAAAATATAACATACACATACGCACATATAACGTCAGACATTATCATAAAACTGACGTAAGGAAAATCGAGCCTAAGCTTCGAGCTATTGATAACTGTATTTGTTTTTGAGGGAAAATGTGGAGGTACATATTTTTTACCACTTGTCGCGAAAGAAGGGTCTAAATAAATCACCAGCAACTCAGAAACCAACAGGTAGAGTGTTTTGCAACTTGTCTATCCTGGCTCGTTACATTGACGGGTAAAAAATGAACAGGAAGAACTTACTTCATATCAATCTCTCCGTCTCCATCTTTATCCAATGAATCCATTAGTTGGTCCACTTCTGCGGGTGTTAGATCAATACCATTCATCTGTTAACAGTACAACAAAGCAAGGTAACAAAATTTACAAACTTTTTCTGTAACGAATGCAAGCAACCAGTGAACAAAAACTGACTATACGAACATATGCTGCAATTTTTAAAAATATTTTTATAATTTTTATAAAATTGGTCGATTTTTTATATTTGTATGACAAGATTAATTCTGATGTAATACTGTTTAAAACCTTTCATGTGCTTGGAAACGGTAATTTTTTAAAAATCGAACAGTATTGTTTACAGCAGCCAGTATTATTTAGAAATTACCCCCCAAAAATAAAAACAATCCTCATTTTAATTTTTTCCTACATGTTTATTAGAATCTTCACGCAGGATCCACCAAAGCCAAGTATGTAATATAAAGTAATATTCTGTAGGGAAGAAGACATCGATGTTTTTCTAACGCCAGTCTGGTTCTCTAAGCCAGCAGCGGAGTTGGGTAGAATAAAAAAAAATCCCCAGTATTTGCTCAAAAAGGGTGAGAACGAAAACTATACCTCTATTCCACGGTGCAACTCATCTCTGGCAATCGTCAAATTGTTGTCTCTATCAAACGTCAGCAGAAGATCTACAAGTCTGTAATTCTGTTGATCCAACCAGTGCCTGAGTTTTGTCATAGGATCATGCATCAGTCTGGACACAGGGTCATCGAACTCTCTTTTGAATCGAGAATGATCCAATAATACTCCTCCATACAATATTGTCATTTCTCTCTCTTCTTCCAGCTCGTCGGCTAACTTTTTGAAATCTGTTTTTACAGTTAGGTTCTGGAAAAGAGGTGTTTTACCAATCGATTTCAACAAAAAGATCCTATGGTCCATACACTGACGTCAGAAATTTTCAATGCAGATTGATCAATAATTTTACTTGGAACATCCCTCATCACGTTACCTCATGTATGCATAAGATCATTTGTTCTGATAATTTGAAAGCGGCATCTTTTCTATAGTAACGGTACATCTTCGTATAACCTCAACATTAGAGTTTATATTATTTTCAATAATTTTTAAATCAAATAGGGGACTCTCTCTCTCTCTCTCTCTCTCTCTCTCTCTCTCTCTCTCTCTCTCTCTCTCAGATTCTGGTATAAATTACTAAAATTATTAAATTATATATGTTAATGTCAATAAGCGATTGGAATGTTTTCATGAAGAGTTTAGGTTTGACAGTGCTCAGAGGAAACCAAATTCTTGCTCTGTCTTAATATGCACACATGATTATATACATTTAAGCTTTTCGAGCTCTGTTAGGGTAATTATAACTCAAACTCGTTTCACCTACCCCAAAGTCGACATATTTTAAAACATTGGTCTCGTTCACCTCTACTCCACAAAGGACCACATAACCTCCCTCACTGCGGATGCAGTTGTATCCAATCTTAAATAAGTAAAGATAGAATGCCGTGATCATAAAGATATTGTTAAATAAGTAGTATATAAAAACTTATATCATTTTAGGGTTTAATTTTTTTTAACAATTAATTTCATTTTAAATCTAAAAAGGTAGCGGGGCTATGTTTATTAAATCTGAAAAAAACATTATAGCCGAATGAGGGCTCTTTGCAGGCCAAATGGGGTAGGGGCTTTGAATTTTAACCTTGGAAATTTGTTCTGCCTTTAAAATTTGCATTTGAATTTAAAATTTGTTACGCAGTAAAAACATTTATTTGTTAAATTGTTTACGTACTTTTGAAAATTTATATTTAATTTACAAATAGCTTAATTATTTGTTTTATTTAAATAGGCTTAAATATAAATTAATTTGTTTCAAATTTATTATAAATTATTTTCTTTCTTTAGATATTATTGTTTAAATTTAATTTTATTTATTTCACAATTGTATATTGTACATCTTTTCAATTTTAGTTGTTTTTTTCTTAACTATTTTTACATTTATTTACACATAGGTAATTTTTAATATATACATTTATATCGGTAAATATTTTAATATTGTTGAATAATAATCTCAATGAAATCTTAAAAATCTTTCAAATCTTTCTTTTGTCAAATACTTATTTGTATTAGATCATCAGTATTAAAATTACTTCTTTTACGCATCTTTAAATGCTTATAAAATGTACCTTCTAAATGCACCCATAAAATTCTTTTAAAGAAATAACTTCTTACATGCATCCTTAAAATTCTTTCAAAAAATTACCTCTTACATGCATTCTTAAAATCCTTCGAAAAAAATACCTCTGACATGCATCCATAAAATCCTTGAAAAAGTTACTCCTTACACGCATTCTAAAACTACTTGGAAAAGAAAACTTCTTATATGCATCCTTAAAATCCTTGAAAAAAAAAACCTCTTACATGCATTCATAAAATACTTGGGAAAAATACTTCTCACATGCGTCCCTAAAATCCTTCAAAAATTACTCCTTATATCCATCCTTTAAAAGTGTCACGTTTGCTAAGCCTCAGCTATTAAGTCATGTATAATTACCGCGGCCATGTGTTTGATGTTTAAACATTGCCGCGGGCTAGTGTTAATCTCTTCTACAAGGTTACCGTGACCCGCCAAAGGACCGGAAATTTGAGTTGGCGTAGGCGACAGCTCGCGTTATTTGACAAAGGCTTGTAGTCATCACACCTAGGTGTTAAAGATTTGTCCTAAGATCAGAGGAATCACGCCGGGGGAGCGGGGCGTGTTCTCATCCGTCCCCACGTTAACAGACAGCGAGAAGGATATTGTCTGCTAAGTTTGATTGGATCGGTCTACAGCTACATCCAATCGAAATTGACATAGAGGGTGTGATTACAATTTAGATCCGAATTATAACTTTCATAACTCGTAAGCAAAAAGTTAGTTTCTCCTGATTGCAGAGCAAACAGGGTTACTCTGGGAAGCCACTCATAATTTGGCGGTAAAACTTAGAAGCAGATTCTAAGGAAAGACATGCTTTGAAAAGGAAGCTGTTTAGGGGACAGAACTTCCGGTTCAGTTGAGTCCCGAGTCTCCAAGAGGGGAGACGGAAGTGAGACTGGCCGGACAGTCGGAGTCAACAAAAGTCTAGTCGGTGGAGAGAAGGTGGATAGAAGGTGGAGGAGGAGGAAAAGGAGTCTGGAGAAGAAAGTCGAGGAAGAGGAGGAGAAGGAGTATAGAGAAGTCGAGGAGAAGGAATTTGGAGAAAGTCGGGGAGGAAGAGGAGAAGGAATTGGGAGAAATAGGAGAGAAGAATACCACAGATGAGTAGAATACAAGGACAGGTGGAAATCTATCTCACACTAATCAAGTAATGCAATAGACTATTAAAGGGTCGAGCGGAAGGAGTGTGCTTGGGAAATTTGCATCATTTGACTATTGAATATTATTATTAAATTAGTATTCATTGAATTGCACCCTTTTTGTATATTTAACCATTTAACCGTCGGCATTGCTGACTGGGGGCTCGGAGCTGTACATCTATCTTTGACTAATTTAACTTCCAACCAAAATCGAGCCTGGGTGGAACTTCTACAATACTTTAATTATAATATTGGGAGCACCCCAACCCAACCGTTCCACACAACTAATTCTCCACAAAAAGAATTACAAATTTATTCTCACATGCATCCTTTAAAATAATCAACAAATTACTTGTTACATGCGTTCTTAAAACCGTGTACAAAAATTATCTTTTAAATGCATCCTTAAAATTCTTGAAACAAACAATTGCTTCTGACATATATCCTTTAAACTGTGAATAAAATTATTTCTAACATGCCTCCTTTATAACCCTGAGTAAAATTACTTCTAACACGCATCCTTTAAAACCATAAAAAAAATTACTTCTAACATGCTTCCTTTAAAACCCTGAATAAAATTACTTTTCTAACATGCCTCCTTTAAAACCCTAAATAAAATTATTTCTAACATGCCTCCTTTAAAACCCTAAATAAAATTACTTCTAACGTGCCTCCTTGCCTCCTTTAAAACCCGAATAAAATTACTGTTAACATATATTCTCTAAAACCCTGAATAAAATTACTTCTAACATTAATCCTTTATAATCCTTTAAAAAATTACATTTTACACGCATCTTTTAAAATCGTTAAAAAATTACTTCTTATATGCATTCTTTAAATCCTTTCAAAAAATATACGCTTAAACTGATCTGTTTTCATCTTATTTTAAACTTGAATTATCCCTGTTGTAATTATTGGAATTACTTTACTTACAAAAACAGGAACAACTGATAATATACGTAATCTTATCCATCTACAAATAATTGTTGAATGTTTTTTGCTATTTTAAACATTTTCATATAGTTCATAACTTTTTCTGTTCGCAGAACTTAATTCTGTTAAATAATCATATAATTTAGTATTATTTCTTTGTTCTTTAATTAACATTTTAATACGTTATATTATATTATTATTTTTATTTATTTTCATCCCAAGTGTTTGTTGTTTTTTGGGGGGTTTTCATTATACCAATGATACATGAAAACAAAACGCATATCTATTCTTTAACGGCAATTTCCTGCTTTCATGTTATCCAAATCACTGAACATTATTTCGTCACATATTTTATTTTCTGTGTAGAATAAATTATGCTGAAGTGCAATATTCAAGTTTCAATTTTGGTTTATATCGTTTCACATTGATTGCCATAATATTCAGAGGTTTTACCTGTTACCACTTGGTCCTCTAATGGATTATATAGACCTGTGTATTTATAACCTGGTAATGTCCATCCACATTTTGGATCTCGCAATTTTCTTCCAAATTCCTTTTGTCAATTTGTGCTGGTTATCAATATTTTCCCTTTGTTATAGTATAGAATTCCTTAACCATCAATTATTTGTTTAAATATTGATCTTCTTTGATGAACAGGTACTTATTTCTGTTAATACCTTCCAAATACATCTAGATCACATGCTACATTTTTTGGTTTTTATGAAACTTTTTTGTTAATAAATCAATATAATCGTTATCTATCTTTTCCTATAAGACAATGTGACCACCATTTTTGCAATAAGGTTAAAATAAGCACATAGCTGTGTGAGCTCTATATTTGAATCACCATATTTACCATTGTTATCCATTTTATATCAATTCTGTCTTTGTTGCATATATCCTCTTCCTACTTTCATTTCTTCAGTATCACCATCTCATTTTCTATTTTCAATTTTTCTATATTAAGGATTCTGTTGTTGCCACTTCCTGCTCTCAGCTATCGTTTTTTTCTTTTTCGTCTAAATCTTTAACTTCGAATAATTCTGAACATTATTTTCATTCCACTTTCACGTTATTTTGGTTTAATTTTCTTCTGTTATTTGTTTAAAATATTTCTTTTGTCATATATAATATTACCAAACTGTGTTTCTTTTGCTGATAGTTCTAAGTGAAAGTCATGGTCTTGTGTTTCTGCATTATTATTTGCTTTTTCTGTTGTTTTATAAATTTTAAATTTCTGCATTCTCAGCAACAATTTCGGCATTTTCTATTTCATCTTCTTTTTCTATTGTTTCTGCTGTTTTAACATTTTCTTTTACTTCTTCTATTTTGTAATTAGTTCATTTTCATTAGTCATATCTGAATTAACAATACTATTCTCCACCTTATTTAAACTGCTTCTGCAATTTCTGCTGGTTCAAATGTTTTGACACTTCCCTTTAATTCGCTCATTGCTCTTTCGAGTAAAGTTGTGTGTACTTGATCGTCTTAGTCATCCATTATTTGTGCTACGTTTATCTTTTAAATAATGTTGCAAATTTGCCAGCTAATTGTAATTGTGATCGTATACTTGCAATGTGGATCTTTTGGATAGTTATTATTGTGTTTGTTCAAAAATGATTGGTTTGGAACGTTTATAGCATTGTTAGTCTCAACATTATCGTAGCATACTTTTAACTGCATATTCAAAAACTCTCCTGATTTGAATGAAGTTGGTTATTAAACAATTTTCTGTAATACCCACCTTGTGTTTTAAAACCTATTTTTTCTGCATTATAACATTCCTACATTGTCTCATTTTCCTTCTCTATCTTTTTAATTTCCATGTCTCTTATTTCGAGATCTCTTAAATGTACCTTTTGTCAAACAATAAGAAACGTCCAGCCACCAGGAGATAGCGGAGAATAAGCAAATATACAATATGAAGACAGCTATTGTAGTTCACCAATTGTATGTTTTTATGGATCAAATACGTTCAATCTGAGATCAACGCCTGTTTCTAGACAAAGGGTGGTTTCCTATCAAATTATCTGAAAAAATAGAGAACTACAAATCTTCCTGACAAGTAAATGATTGGTCCTACATTCATTTTCTCTAAGGTGTCATTGCACTCAATGCCGGAAGCAATGTGAGGTGCGCCTTCTATAGGGATTCGGCAGTGGCTGACGTCAAGGTCTACGATAGTATGGTTTTCCTTCATCAATTCTTCTAATGCTCTGGCCCCTTCCAAACCGAACCCATTCATCGACACATTAAGGTTCCTTAGGCCTGTGTTGCTCTGAAACGGGAAATGATCTGATTAATTCATCAATACTTAAATGTACACCAGTAAATATATGTTGTATAAACACTATCGCAAACAAAATCATGAATTCCCATTGTATTCAAACCTGAGGTGACTTTTTATCGACATACATATTTTCCATTGTTAACAATCTGTGCTTTATCTTATTTATCACTAGGTATGATGACCATTTACCTTGAGACCCTCGGCTATCAAGCAGCATCCCTTCTTTTGGAAGTGGTTCCAGCTGATATCCAGAGTTTCCAGTGTGTCGTTCTCTACCAGAGCTTCTCGGAACCATCGGGCACCTTCGTCTTCCAGGCGGTTATGGCGTAAAATTAACACCTTCAAAGTGGAATTTTTCTAAAAATATAAAAGTTTCACCATTATCATATTTATCATGTACATCATAAAAAGGGAAGTTTCGATAACGATCATAAAACTTTATGGATAACATTTTTAATTTGATAGTTTTAAAAAAGACAGTTTTTAAACAAGACAAAATACAAAAGACTTGCATGTATGTAGTAATGACATCCATCAAATAATTTGTTAACTTAATATAATTATGTTATGTTTGTGAAAACCTTTTTAATGAAAGTAAAACAATGGGGCATTTTTCTTCATATCATCAAATAGACAGTGTCTGGCTGTTTATGATAGCCATGCTCTCAATCTGCCACCATGTACGTCACGTGGGTTGTGGAATTCTTGCTGGAAAATGACTCGGGAATTAGGCACGGTAATAATTAATGTTATCAACGTTCATGATGATCTGCTTGCCTGAAGCTATTTGGCACTATATTAGTGAAATTTGTGTCCAAATTACAGCGTCGGGACCGAGAACAGAATTCGCTACTCTAAGAGACTAAACTAATAGAACAAAGTGGATCCAAATATTTCTGATAGATAAAGGCAATTGTAAGAGACAAGAAAACGTGGATAAAGGGAAGTAGTATGTAAACTGAAAATGCTGTACCGATATTTGAATTGTGCTATCTCCCACGCATACATCAATGCATGTAGTAGGTACAACGCACTTCGTGCTCATCCCCATCATGAGAAGTATTTGACTTTAGAACATTTTTCTTTGACGGACAAGAAAGCTCATGACATCAAAAAAAAAAACTCGTGGGTAGTATTTGCTTTATAAATACAGAACATTACGGATGAATAAATTATTTTTAAAAAGTCTTAAGTAGTAATTTTCTTGTTTGCTAAATGACTTTTAAAAATAGCTTAAATATTAGTTTTAATATACATAAAAACTTATAATATATTAATATTTAATACGGTTCTTGCGCAAACAAGGAAACCGGAATTTCATTGGGTCCATAACAATTGGTCTATAAACATATGTTTGGATTAAATAATATAATTATATATTTTCAACGTCATGATAACCAAAATAATATTGATTTATACCATCAATATTACATTTTACCATCTAATAAGCTTTAATTAGTTTTATTTATTTCGTAAACACCCAACGTATGTTATCAGAATTCTATTGCATGTATTTTACTTGTTATCTCTTTTCCATCAAAATCAAAGATTTATATACAAATCATGTGCCAAATTTGATTTTACTACAAAATTGGTTACACCTTTTGCTCATGTATTATTATTATTATTATTATTATTATTATTATTATTATTATTATTATTATTATTTAATAATATTATAGAATATGATAGAATATATTTTTACTTTTGAAATCCTATAATTTCAGTAATAACAACTATGTGCTAATAGATAATCACTATGTACTAATAGATAATCAGTATGAGCTAATATATAATCATTATGTGCTAATAGATAATAACTGGGTGCTAATAGGTAATCAATATCTGCAAATAGATAATCAATATGTGCGAATAGGTAACTGTTATGTGCTAATAAATAATCAACACGTGATAATGTGTAACCACTATGTGCTAATAGATAATTTGTGCTAATAGGTAATTACTATGTGCTAACAGATAATTAATTTGTGCTAAAATATAATTTGTATGTGCAACACCAATATTTTTGTTTGCTTTTTTATATTTTAGATCAGCTTCTAAAAGGTATCCTGTACGGTTATCATTAGCAGCATATTTCAGCAGTGTATTTATCTTTTGTATACTACTACTACTACTACTACTACTACTACTACTACTGCTACTACTACTACTACTACTACTAATAATAATAATAATAATAAACAACTTTCTTTAACGA
>JAECUM010094913.1:0-22489 GCA_016617855.1 Megalonaias nervosa | reverse complement strand
TAGCTAATATCCCTGACGTTTCACCACAAGCTATATATTGTGTATTGTCAATGCAGCTAATATCCCTGACGTTTCACCAAAAGCTATATATTGTGTATTGTCAATGCAGCTAATATCCCTGATGTTTCACCAAAAGCTATATACTGTGTATTGTCAACTTAGCTAATATCCCTGACGTTTCACCAAAAGCTATATATTGTGTATTGTCAACTTAGCTAATATCCCTGACGTTTCACCAAAAGCTATATATTGTGTATTGTCAACTTAGCTAATATCCCTGACATTTCACCAAAAGCTATGTATAGTGTATTGTCAACTTAGCTAATATCCCTGATGTTTCACTAAAAGCTATATAAAGTGTATTGTCAATGCAGCTAATATCCCTGGTTTTTCACCGAAAGCTATATATAGTGTATTGTCAATGCAGCTAATATCAATAGTGTTTCGCTGAAAGGTATCTATAGTGTATTGTCAACGTAGCTAATATCCCTGGTGTTTCACTAAAGCTATATAGTGTATTCTCCAAGTAGAAAATATCCCTGGTGTTTCACGGAAAGCTATATACATGTATAGTGTATTGTCCATGCAGCTAATATCAACTAAGTGTTTCACTGAAAGCTATATATAGTGTATAGTCAACATAGCTAATATCCCTGGTGTTTCACTGAAAGCTATATAGTGTAATGTCAATGTAGCAAATATCCTAATTGTTTCACTGAAAGCTATCTATAGTGTATTGTCAATGCAGCTAATATCAATAGTGTTTCACTGAAAGCTATATATAGTGTATTGTCAACTTAGCTAATATCCCTAGTGTTTACTGAAAGCTATATAGTGTATTGTCAATGCAGCTAATATCCCTAGTGTTTCACTGAAAGCTATATATGGCATATTGTCAACGAAGCTAATATCCCTAGTGTTTCACTGAAAGCTATATATAGTGTATTGTCAACGCAGCTAATTTCTTTAGTGTTTCACTGAAAGCTATATATAGCATTGTAAACATAATTAATATCCCTAGTGTTTTACTGAAAGCTATATAGTGTATTGTCAATGTAGCTAATATCCCTGGTGTTTCACTGAAAGTTATTTATAGTGTGTTGGCAATGTATCTCGATGTTGAGAACACTCTTAAGTACTGTATTTTACATTTATTACTAAAATCAATATTGCAATGATATGATGAAAGACTACTCAATGAAACTTTCTTAAATACCATAGTTGTTCTAATAGATACCCCAGATGCGATGCAATTTCCAAAGGGGGTGCATTTATTAGAGTGATATTAGCATTAGTACCATTAGTTTATCTATGATGTCATTCAAGTGGAACTGTTTCAAACTTATTATCCTCATGCACTATTATTGATTTCAGTGTGGATTTTTTTAATACATCACTCTTTGACTGAAAACATTCGTAAATTGGATTACTCATGTATTTAAAGATTTGGACATACCAAAGTGGATATCTACGAATCTATAAGCCATGATAAGGAAGGAATTTCTTGGAGGGGGGGGGCAGGTGTTAGAAGAGGGGCTTTATTAGAATAACTACAGTATACCTTAATCTTGTACTTACTCTTCAGTTATTTTGTACTCATGAATATCCCCCATTAACATTAGCAGAAGAGGCTCACAGCAGGTTTGAACAAAAAAATTATATATATATATATATATATATATATATATATATATATATATATATATATATATATATATATATATGCATCTTTCTTAAAGTTTCTCATTTCTGTCAAATAATAGTAAAATTTAGATTCATTTAACAACAATATATAACTTTAAAGAATGCCTTTCAGTTCTTTTAAAATCCCAGATGGTGCCCCTCCCCAACAAGAAAAATCAAGCCACGGGGCGGGGGGGGGGTTGGGTAAATGGGTTAAAAACACTTTTTGAAAGACTCTTAATCTATTTGGGTTTTTTTTTTTTGTATTTGTAAAGTATGATACTGCTAGGAATAAAAATAAACAAAAGGTGCACAAATGCTTTTTCGTGTTTTTTACACATGGTGATTGTCATAATCTGTGGCCAATAGAAAATAACAGCAACAATGCAAATGGTACAAAAATTAAATTTGTTAAATATTTTAGTTTTTAGATACCAGCACCTTGATAAAATTTTAAACATAAGAGTGTTCATAATAGATACACTATCAAAATTTAATCACTGGACATGGATGCTTCATATCATACTTGAGCATTAAGTTGCAGAACTGAGCATCTTTTCTGCAATTTTGAATATATCAGCCGATGCTAAATGACCATTATTTGAATGAAGCAGAAATCGATAAACACAATGACTGTAAAACAGATGTGTGTTTTGAATGACATATGAATGGTCTTGAAATTATCAAAATTGATATTGTCATCAAAATAGTGACTGAAAACAGCCCATATTTAATATAGTCCTGTCCTGGCATGAAGCTCTTTCAAATTTATTCACATTGATGCTGTCCACCATCAATACTGGCCATTATTATTAAAATAACAAAAACCATTTAATGAATTTTAAAAAATGCTGCTCAGCGAAATTTTATCTGAAGATAAAGATCCTGGCATAGAAGGTGTTGAACTTTTTCTTTTACAAACCATGCTGACGTGCCATCAAATATGACTACAAACAATGCTGACATGCCATCGAATATCTCTACCATTGCTAAGATTATAAAAGACAATTTCTCTAAAACCACTCAATAGAATATGACCAATTTTGACAGAAAGCATCCTGGAATAAAAGAGCTTCTATGCTTGTTCAAATGATGCTGAGTTACCATCAAATATGGCTGCCATTTCTAACAAGAGCACCATGAAACAGCATACTAAGCACCCCAAAGCCACTGTTAACAGTCCTATGTGTAGCCTCCAGTATGGTATAGTTTGACTCTTGAAATTACTGGCTAACCAGTCTCAATGACATTCAGTCTGGAACTAAACTTATTGTGCAGAAACAATGACTTTCTTATCAGACTCACTCTCACCATGACAACGACTTGTAATTTTAACCAGGAATCTATAGGTTTCTTTATTAGCCAAAGTCCTATCCAAGTACAAAGTTTGATCAGTAAGATAGAACTAAGGATTCTTATTCAGAAACTATTTTTCTTCTTTCATTCCTTGGTCTATTGAACCCAGAACAGATACACATATTTTTACTTCAAAAAGTGCAAGCCATCCACAATGCTTGGTCTGTGTCTGTCACATAAAACTAATGTTTATTGTGCAGAAACTATTTTCTTCTTTCTGTCACAGTAATTTTGACTTTTGACCTCTTCACCCCCAAACCAATAAGCTTCTTCCCTGCCCCAATTGCAAGTCATTGAAAATATATGATAACTACAGATGGTGAAGAATTCGAATTATCGATAACAGGCTCATGCACAGACATCAAAATAAAACATGCTGTGCCTTTTAAAAGGTAAATGAAAACTGTTGCCAATGACAAATTAAGGGTATGTATGTAAAACGTTAAATGACACATCAGTACAATCAAGGTTTAAAATGTGGAGTAAATTTATGGATTGGAAAAAGGCAAAGACAAAGGCAGACAAGGGCAAAATCCTTCAAATACAAAGTCAGATTTTTGACATAAACTGCACTCTTTGAAAATATTCAAGACATTCTCAGCTCAAACATCATCATGGGACACATGGAAAAAGGTTTGTCCCCAACAGTTGCCTTGTATGAAAATAAGGAAGGTACAATACACCTATGCTACATCATCAAACCAGCAAAGAAGGGACCAATTAAGGGATAAAACACAACAACAGTAAGGCAAACTAATTGTTTTCTCTGCCATGGTCAATCAGTCATGATTTAGAAAAGTCGGCTTACCATAAAATGTTCCTCTGATGATCCATACCAAATCTGTTTCAGTATGAGACCAGAAACACACATATTATTCTTTAGGCCTGAGCAAAAACAACAACATAATATTGGTAGTATTTTTTCTTTGTTTTGTAACAGGAATTGCATGTCTGGCCTTTTTGCATGTTCAGTCCAAAAATGCATGTGCGCCTCGCCTACTTGAGTGTTCACTCCAAAAATACATGTATTGTAACAGGAATGTCTGACCTACTTGCATGTTCAGTCCAAATAGATTATTTCATTCTAAACAAAAGCATGTAACAATTAATATGTACTTTGTCACATAAATTATTCATATTTTCTTTAAAATGGCAATTACACAAAATACTGAATGGCTAATTGATATTACAAAAATCTACATACCGATATGCATAGCAAGTTGACCAACTCCAAAATCCACAGCTTGTCGAATACCTCTGCGACGTATACTTTATGCTTGTACAGTAGTGTCTGAAAGAGAACAATTATTCTCAACAGCATAAGACTGCAGCATTATCAAGTGTAAACCAAAACTACTATAAAATGCCATAAAAGCTTTAATTAATTATAATAAAACCACTTGTAAAACAAGGACACATGAATGACATTGGCTTGTAGAATTGTCAGACTGTCATCCAGTGAACTGTGTGAAAATGAAAGTATATAATCAACCAAAAGCAGTACTGTCAAATACTACTTGAACAGACCAATCAGGTCACTATTATATTTCCAGAAATAGCTTGTCTAGTTAATTATTCTTTAATTAATTGGGAATTTCAATTTTTCGATGACATATTGGGATTTTTTATTTTTTGCTGTAATTACAATATTTCTCATATTCACATAAAATGAGGATCGCAGTAACCTACTTTTCATTTTTGATCTATTAGTCCATACAAACATTACTTTTTGAGAAGAAATTGATGCTCCAAACACCAAAATCTCATATTTAGGTTGCACCCAGTCATCAAATTTAGCAGTCTAGTTGAGAATTCCAAGTTAAGAAAAATATGAAAGTTATATGGTTCTCACTTTATTTTAAATAAAGTTATAATCTGTTAAAGTTTTGAACTCTGACCTGAGCTTCTTGCTCATTTTCAAGAATTCATTGCAAGTCTGGAAATCATAGAACTCTTGAAAGTTTGATTTTGTGCTTGAAATTGTATTTTAACCAATCGAAAATGTCTTTACTCTTGAAAGATCATTTCTGATGGGCGAAAACACAATCTCAAACTCAGATTAAATTTGTAGTCTCCAGGCCATTATAAATTGCATCCAGATAGATAGCATTATGTTGTAATTAGCATCCAAGTAGACAGCATTCTATTGAAATTAATATCCAGATAGACAGCATTCTGTTGAAATTGGCATCCATCCAGACAGCATTCTTTTATTACTGACATCCAGATAGACTGCATTCTATTGAAATTGACATCCAAATAGACAGCATTCTATTGAAATTGGCACCCATATAGACAGCATTCTATTGAAATTGGCATCTAGGTAGACAGCATTCTATTGAAATTGGCACCTAGATAGTATTCTATTGAAATTAGCATCCAGATAGACAGCATTCTATTGAAATTGACATCCAGATAGACAGCAGTCTATTATAACTGACATCCAGATAGATAGAAGCATTCTATTGAAAATGGCATTCAGGTAGACAGCATTCTATTGAAATTGGCATCTAGATAGACAGCATTCTATTATAATTGACATCTTGATAGCATTCTGTTGAAGTTGGCATCCAGATAGACAGCATTCTATTGTACATGTATGCTAGAAACAGAAAGCAGATAATTCAACAACAAATATTTGTGTGGTAATGTTAACAAATGCAATAGAAACATTTATATTAACATGCAATATATGGGAAGCAACAGTTGTCTTATGCATGCATTCTTTAAGCTTAGTTTGTACATTATATGCAGCATTGTTATTACTGGTATGTGCTGTGGTTTTATACCAGGTGCTAATTCCAATATATGCAGCCTGTTTACTTTATATTTGGTAACTCTGATATATGTGGTGCATTTTCCTTTCTATTTTTCCTGCATTTTACTCCTTTTCTGTATATTTACTGGGTATATCTGTTTATGTAGAAGTTACATCATTTCTTTATATTCGTTGCTTATCTGACGCTGTGCATTGAATGACAATGATGAGACACAACACCTTCAAAATGTAGATGTGCATATGTATGTATAGTTTCGTCTCTTAATCTCCAATGGCTGTAGTCATACAGCAGAAACAAAAGTGACTGACAGACAGATGAACAATAGGAATTACTGAAATGCAAATACTATATCACACGCGTTTTGTATAGAGGCATGGGACAATAACGTATATGATAACACAGAGCTAACAGAAAAAATCAAGGTGAGACTGGCAATCCCGTTTTATACCAAATCCAGTTTCTGTCAAACTCATTCTCTCTACGAGTTACATCCTCACCATCATAACAAAGTTACAGGAAATAATGACATAAGTATGCATATAAAGATACTGAACATAAAGAAAACAAGTAATGTATTATAAAGGACACCTTAAGAAGCCAAGATTGGGTTATTAAAATGAGATGCACTGTATACTCATAATTTATAATTTCATCATTTAAGACAGTTTTTAAACCAACTGATAACTTTTCATCATTCTTCCCAACAATTTCATCATTTAAGTCAATTTTTAAACCAACTGATAACTTTCCATCATTCTTCTCAGCAATTTTATCATTTAAGTCAATTTTTAAAGTAACTGATAACTTTTTATTATTCTTTCCAGCAATTTCATCATTTAAGTCAATTTTTAAAGTAACTGATAACTTTTCATTATTCTTCCCATCAATTTCATCATTTAAGTAAGTTTTTAAACCAGCTGATAAATATATTATATGTAGGCAGTGCATTAGTCATTTCAGTTCCTACATTTCCACAGGATCAGTTTATTTCATAGCCTATCACATGTCACTTGCCCTATTATCTCAACTTCAATGAGTATATCGCAGAGGCTTGTATTGTTGCTTACAATTTACCTATAAATAATATATGTACTATATATAATAATATTATCATATGTAATACATGCATAATTTACAGATAAAATGGAGCAAGGGTACCCACAGGGACATATTTAACAAGCCCCTAAAATTTAGTGGAAGGATTAAGAGACTGCCACTGATTTACAATTTCATTTGCATCTTATCTTGTAAAAACGAAGTGTTATAGCCAACAAAACTTTTGAAAATAGTCTGGATTCTTTTACATGTCACAAATTTTAAAGTCACCTTGGGGAGGGGGACAGAAAAATTGTGTAGATCCTTTAATATATTCATTGCATCAAAATTTTCCCCCGATGCATATCAACAGTAACCTGAAGTGGTGAAATAATATTTTAGACACTAGAATGAAGCATATTATACTGTTTGGCCGATTTTACTTTTGCACGCCACTTTTCAAAATTAGTACATAATATTAATGAAAACAAATTGAACTAGAACTTATAAATGTAACTCTCTGCAAATAAATTTATGTGTACGCAGATTTTGCATGAAATATATTTTTATATATTATCCGCAATAAAAAGGTCCATTAGATTCGGTAATAGATTTATTACTGGTCCCTGGCCAGTAAAGCCTATGTTGAATTATTGTTTTAAACCATGCCAACTATAAATAAATCTTGTCTTATGCACTTGACACGGTTTCTTTGACGTGAAATGAGGTCAAGAATCAACTTACTGCAGTTTAATTTGAGAACTTTTTTTATTACACATTTTCAAAAGCCCTTCTACCTAAAAGTTATGCAAATGCTTTGTAATTTGTATTCATACAGATATATCATTGCATGTAACAACCGTTGAAGTGTTTTCTTACCTTCGTGGAAATATCCACGTACAGAGTTCACTGTCTGTGCCTTTATTAACTGACTTTACAAAATCTGTTCATTTACAGTCAATTTCACACAATGATTTGATAAAATATATACAATGAAAGAGTTTTCCGGAAAAGCAAAGACCGGTCCATGTATTTACCGCAAGTCACCAGAAACCTACCGCAATGTATTAACCCAATTTTTTTTTTCATAAAATATGGGTGGACGAGTTAATATATATATATATATATATATATATATATATATATATATATATATATATATATATATATATATATATATATATATATATAATCAAAGATTAGTATTTAATGTTAATCAAATGTACTCAAATAAATCTGAAAATCTCTAAAGAAACTGAGTATGTGCATATTTTTACACCAGTTTCCAGTGTCAGTAACAAACATGGGTCATCGGGTAGTAGTTTATTCACAACAGTTAGTGTTTTCTTCAACCATATGTCAATCGGCCGTACGTGAGAACAAATCCCAAAACGATGGATAAAATATCAGACAGACTTCCTTTCTCAAATCCTTGGAAAGTTTATTAAGAATTAAAACGAGACGACTCTCTAAATGGACCACGGAACTTCCAACAAGCAAGGAACAAACGTATCGAGAAAAATGTTGAAGAAAATAGCAAAACCAAAACACTTACTCAGAAAATATTGGCGACGAGATGTTAATGATAATTGGTATGTGTGGGAAATAAGTGAATAATACAAGACAGAAAAACTGCCATCCATGATATTATATACCGACAACCAAATAACAGACTTATGTTATTTGGAGAAAAAAAAGACACGGGACAAATAAAATCACAACAATTGTATACAGAAACCAGAATATCATAAGGAAAGACACTAATGTACATCCAACTTTTTTCGGCCCTTGCTTTTGCACAAAGACGCGAGTTATAAGACAATACAGAACCTTACTATCGCAAATTGCAGCCAAACTCGAGAACATCAGAAATGTCGAAATAAGACAACACAAGCAGGTGTCATTTTGTACAGATGAAGAATCTGCCCTGACCAGAGCTGTGGAGATATCCTTCCCAAATGTGTCTCTGGTACAATGTACAGAGCACATGAAAAATAAAAAAATAAAAAATTTAATTTAAAAAACCCCATTAAATTCCAACTCCAAAGAAAAGTTGGCGTGACTGGTAATAACAGTCATACATAAAATTTTTTGGCGATTCCGGGTTGGTTAAGGCGGACAGCTCCATTGTCTTTGAGGGAGGATCCTCGGAAACGAAGCAGCTTCTTCTGGACCATCCTCTCTTCATTAAATATTATGGCAGACACGTAAAAAGAGAAATTGTGTTGCCATGTGAATGGACCAAGAAAAAATCTCAACGAGGACTTATGGACAAACAATAATGCCGAATCAATGAACAACGTACTAAAAAAAATACCCCCCCCAACCCCAACCCCCCAAACAAACCCAACAGAAAAACAACAGTGTCTGGAAGCCACGGCATACCCATTATGTAGAATAAATTTGTCCACATGATTAAATTTCATTACAAAATTTCATGGGGAGGAGGCGAGCTTTTTTTTAAACTTTTAAAATTTACATTAATTCTGTTTTAAAAAAAAAAACAAAAAAACCCAGCAAATGCTATATGTTTTAAAACACTGTTTAAATAACCTCTCCTTCCTACATGCCAGCAAGGTATGGAATTGCTAGGAAAAACTGGAGACACTTAAATTAGTATGTAAGAATAAGACATACAGAAATCCAATAAACATTTTTTTTTTTTTTTTTTTACAAAAATGATTTAGACTGTAATTATCACCACAATCAAATTTTTGGGGAAATCAAATAATAACAGTCATGAAAAAGAAATAAACATCTAGTACCTAAATGGTACTAATATTAATACCCTAACTTCGTTGACGTTGAGGTTACGACACCGTAGCTAGTTACTAAAATGCAATGAAATATACTAATGTACACTCAGATATAGTCCAATAAAGTTACTTATTTCAATTATCTAATGAACATAATGGATGTTTTAATGATTATGAAAAAAAGAAATGCACATGTCGTGACAACACTTTACAGCTGTAAATCAGACTCGGTGTAAAATTAACAATCTCATTTCAAAAGTTCTTCACGTATTATATAAGTCTCACATTTTGTTTACTTACAACATATCTTCACAGATAAATTAGCATTATAATGCATTTTAAAGGTGGTTTGCGGTAGGTTTGTGGTGGTTTGCGGTAAATACATGGACTTAGCAAAGACTGGTGGTAGTGAAATTTTCACTACAGTGTCGTACCTTCTACAAAGTAGAAGGGGGGGGGGGGTTACAAAAGACACCGAAATACACTCAAAAACCGAGAAACACAATTTTTATCCTAATACTCTTGAAGATAAATGTATTATGCCTTGTATGTGTTTAAATAATGATAAAAAAGCAAAATAAAAGTTGATTTAAGCGGTATTTATAGCAATTATTTACATTTTTCTATTAATCTCTCTATTCGTGTAATGAAGACACTCGGTAGTACTTAATTTTACAGCTTTTACTTCCTTTTAATTTTGTTGTGTCTTTATTTACTTTAAAAAAATAAGTATATGATATTTACACCGAAAATATGTAAATACACATTCTGGTCTCTCCCAATCATAATCTCACTTTTATATTTTAAGTTCTGACCAATTCGCGATTTACCACACCTGTCTAATCCACTATAATTAAGAACAACCGAGTGACGTCATTACATGGATTGCGCCCGAAATTGATAAAAAGTAGATAATTCGAGTCAAAATCTTTTGAATCAATTTATTTATTTATTTATTTATTTATTTATTATTATTATTATTATTATTATTATTATTATTATTATTATTATTATTATAAATCATAATATCCGGGTGTACACCAATATATACGCCAAAACAGATGTAAATAATTGTGTATTTCGGTGTGTATTTAGGTCTATTTTGGTTTTTGAGCATATTTCGGTGTTTCTAGTATTATTAGTACTAAGTGGAGTTCTCAAAGTCATATCTTTCCTGTTTTCGAAGATTACCCGAGTACGTGCTAATTATTCAGCATCAGTCTTCAAATAGCTCCCTTGTCATTGGCCTTATCTCCCCAAGTTCATCCAATGGAATTTCATTTGTCAAAGAAAAGATGGCTCCGCCTACAATAATTTCTGAAGTGGTGTGTGTGTGTGTGTGTGTGATTTGGATTTTTAACGTAGCTTTAACAATTTTTCAGTCATATCGCTACGATGTGGCGGTTTATAACGATGTCTCGCACTGGGGCATCATGCCGCAGACATATAGCATGCTGTCTCACCCAGTCACATTATCCTGACACCAGGCTGACCAGTCCTAACACTAACCTCTTAATGCTGAGCGCCAAGCGAGGCAGCTGTTAGTACCATTTTTTTAAGTATTTAGAATGACTATGAGGCGATTTATAATTCATGATATTCTTGGAAAATAATATTTTCTCTCCTTGACATGCGGCAAGTGTTGCTATTATTGATACAATGATACACTAACCTCTTAATACTGAGCGCCTAGAGAGGCAGCTGTTAGTACCATTTTTTAAGTCTTGGTATGGCTCGGCCGGGGTTCGAATCCGCGATCTCCCGTATCCGAGGCGGACGCTCTATCCATTAGGCCACCGGACATCTCGTGGAACATCAATGATACAGCGTACATACTATATATAAAGAAATATTATATGAAGTGAAGGTGGGTATAAGAAAAAACGTAGAGTGTGTGTGTGTGTGTGTGTGTGTGTGTGTGTGTGTGTGTGTGTGTGTGTGTGTGTGTGTGTTTCGTAACAGATCAGATACTACAATTCGACAATTTACATCTAAAGAATTTTTCGTTTAAAAAAATGTGAACGGAAATGTCCTGTTATAACGTTATGAACAGTGTAGATCTTGTGTATCTGCACCGATTGTAGGATGAAACAGGTTGTGTACATTTTCTTGAGTCAATTAATATTTTCCCAAAATGAGTAAATAATTAAAAAGGATTCCTCATTTAACAACTGGTTCCGTGAGGCAACTTGTTGCTGACTCTCTGTACCTAGGCCTATAGCTCCCAAGAGATTGGAAATGGAACAGCAGAACCCAGCAAAAGGTGTCATATCTTTGGCCATCATGGTGCATGACACCATGCGACTGCATTTCTGGGTGCATGTGATTCTTCATAAAATAAAATTAAGAACAGCTAGTTAAAACAAAAAGAGGATAGTTTGGGGTTTTTTACGACTTCAGGTTGGAAGATCCATAAAATGCGTTTACGATGTGAAGCATTTATAATACACAAACAGAACACGTACTATTTTGTAATTATGTCCGTTAATCTGGACAATTGAGTTCTCTTATTTCTGTTAATATTTATGATGTTTGGTAGTTCTGTAGTTGTAAATAATCTTCTAAAAATCGGTAAAAGTTGCAAAAATTTCAACGGAAATAGCGCACATGTTTCTATGAGGCGCCGTAGCGGACAAAAGCCGGTCCAATCAGGACGCTGCTGTTGAAACTGTAATGTCATATGTCCAGAATTACAATTTCACGTGTTGTATCAGAAATGTTTGTCCTTAAAGTTCCATTTTCTAGGTCGAGATTTTAGAATGTATCTGTTGAATTAAACAGTAGTGGTTGAAAGTTATATTTTCTATGTTGAGGTTTTAGATTGTGTCGTTTGAATTACACGGCGGTGGTTGAAATTTCAATGTCATAAGTTGAGAATCCTTAATTTACGCATTGGTTCAACGAGTTTATGTTGAAAGTTCTATTTCATATGTTGAGTATTTACATTTCATCTGTTGAATTACACAGCGCAGGTTGAAAATTCGATGTCAAATGTTGACTTTTTAGATTGTATCTTCTGAATTACACGGCGGTTGTTGTTGTTGAAATTTTAATGTCATATGTCGAGAGTTTCAGTTTAACATGTAGAATCACATTGATTGTGCTGAAAGTTCCATTTCGTATGTTGAGTTTTTAGATTGTATCTGTTGAACTACACAGCGATGGTTGGACATTTTATTGTTCTTGTCAGAATTGCTATTTTTATATGGTGAATGATGTGTTGGTGTTAAAAAAAAACATTACATAATGTCGACTTTAACAATTCAAAATAATATCGAGTATTAAGATACATCATTCATCTATTCACTTACGAGGTGCCATTACATTTCATGCATTTACAGTTTGAAAGTTACCTTTCACAGGTCGAGAATTACTATGAATTTCTTCGCTAGATGTCGCTCTCGTGAACGGACCGTGTTATTTTTAAACAAGGAGGCTGCTTCTCGTTGCTGTGAAGTTCAACAGATGAAATCTAAATACTCGCCATATGAAATAGAACTTTCATCACAAACAGTTACATACAACGTGTGAATTAGGGATTCTCGACATATGATATTGAAATTTCAACCACCACTGTGTAATTCAAAATATACACTGTAAAACGTCGACAAAGGTAAAAGAACTTTAAACCACCACTATATAATTTAACATATAAAATCTAAAATCTCGATCTTGAAAATGGAACTTTAAGGACATGCAATTTGATCCAACACATGATATTGGATTTCTCGACATGCGACATCGAAATTTCAACTGCAACTTTCTCATTGGACCAGCTTTTGACCGCTACGGCGCCTCATATGTTTCGACACTATTAATAAACATATATTTCGACTTTCTGACGCCCGAAATCAAGACGCAGCCGCAAAATTATGTAATATAAGCTCAGCTGAGAAGAATGCAAAACGGAATATGGCCGCTTTACTTATCAAGCAGAAACCAAAACTATACTGTTAGCGATCTTGACCGCTAACATTTTGTCCTTGGGTGGCGTATGGCCTGCATTGAAATTCACAATAAAACACTCATTACTGTTCAACATAAAACAACTTTGTCATATTTTCTCTGTGTAATATATAAATATTCTATCCCGTAGCTTATGATATCAAATGAATATTTTTTTAAAACAAATATCTTACCCATTCCAGCTAAACAACCAGGATCGAACGGCTCCGAAGCACAGAATCGCTATCAAGAACAAAGGAAGTTTCCATTTGTGAATCATCTTAGCATATCACTCCGAGTTCTTGTCTGCAATAAAAAATCGGGCGAGATAACTCTGGTCAGTATATTTAATAATACACATTAATGTTGATGTTCTTGCAATTTTTAGTAACAAATATGTGGAAGATATTTCTACACTTTCGGATAGTTATTATGACAACGTTAGGAACACTGAAAATTGAAATGCAAAAGATCTCGATAAAATTAAAATTTCTTCGAATTTTGCCATCATGTCTGACAGACATTATCACAACGTCGCTTGACACGTTTGAAACAGTGTGCCAAGATAAGAATAAACTGAAATTGGAAATGTTTGCTTTATTTTTCAAGAAACATAATATTTAATTTCATATTAAAAACTAATATTAAGTTTTCATCTAAATCGGTAATATAAATAATATCATTTCCTTCTCATGTACCGACGTATTTATTTGAAGATGAATGTTCGTTTAGATGCATTTTATTGAGAATAACAGAAAAAGAAAGAATGTTTAGAAAGATTACCAAAATTTATTTTAAATTGGCAGTACTAATTTATGATATCATGAAAATCATAAAAAGGTAATACAACTGTGATGAGCTAAGTAGCCAACGTTGAAAAATCTTGGAATGCTCATAATTTTAAAACTACCAAAAAAGATTTGCTAAAATTTGACACATGTCCTCTTTATTTGTACGATAGATGTTTCTAAACTTGAGTGAGAAAGAAAGGGTAAGAAAGATTTATTAAATAAATTTGTTGATGGGTTTCAATTTCTAATATGCTTCTTTGTTTTGTTTTGAACTTTAAAATGATACGCCAACAGATCTGGGTCTACGCCAACAGATCTGGGGCCAATTTACTCACACAGATCTAGGTGAGTCCACGCTAGTCAGATAAATCAACCCTCCAAATCTGTGTTGATACTGATGGATGATATCCGAAATAAATACCATCATGGGGGAGGGGATGATTTGTCGGCCTAAGTCCACGCCAACAGGTCTAGTTCAACACCAACAGATCTGGATCTACGCTAACAGATCTGGTCTATACCAATAGATCAGGCTCAACGCCAACAGACCTGGGTCTACGCTAACACATCTGGGTTAATTACACGAAAATATCTGGGTCCACAACAACATATCTGGGTGAACTACGCCAACAGATCTGGGTCTACGCCAACAGATCCTGGTTAACGATGCCAGCATGTTTGGCTGGGTCTACGCCAACAGATCTAGGTCTATACGTTGTTCGCTTGAAATTATACGTAGAACGGTGAGCGTAGACCCTGAACTGTTAGATCATTATGGACGGCAGGGCTGGATCTACGCTGTTCGCGTGTGGGTATGTGCTGTTCACGTCAAATACGGCACGCATCTTGCTTGATTGGACATTATGGAGATGCAACCAACAATGCTGGTTTCATGATCGAGTATAGGTTTTTGTTAATCGATTAATGATCGTATAATTTGTCAATGTGCTATCTCGCCGAGTTATTATTACTGTCACGTTTGCTAAGCCCCAGCAATAAAGTCATGTATAAGTTATTATTACTGCGGCGTTATGTTTGATGACTAAACATTGCCGCGGGCTGGTGTTCAACTCTTACGCAAGGTTACATGACCGGCCGGAGACCTGGAATCTTGAATCGACAAAGGCGATAGATCGCACCACTTCACACCTATGTGTTACAGCTTAGTCCTAAGATTAGAGGGAAGCCCGCGGAGTGAGCGGGGCGTTTTCTCATCCGTCCTCACATTGACACACAGCGAGAGCAACATTGTCCGTTAAGTTTGATTGGATCGGTTCACAGCGATATCCAATCGGAATTGAGATAGAGGGTGTGATTACAATGCAGGCCGAATTATGATTTTTATAACTCGTAAACGAAGATTTAGTTTCACTGGACAGATTGGTGAACAATAGGGTTACTCCGAGGAAGCCACTCGTAATTTAGCGGTAAAACTTAGAGGTAGATTCTAAGGAAAGAAAAAGCTTCGAAAAGGTCAGTAAGTTATTTCCCCGATTTTTGCAGAATATTACGGCATCATAATTGTAATTATTTGTAGTATGTATACTTAATTACTAGCATCGTTTAGTACGTAGGATTGCCTTTGTAGTGTTTCATTTACATGCGTATTTGAGAAATGGGTTTGAGTCTTACGTAGATAAATATGTAGATTGTTAGCTTGTGGTCAGAATTAATTTTGTAATTCGCTATTAGGTTACTTCGTAGTAAAACAGTGCATTTATTAATGCGTTATGTTAGAATTTACACATGCTTGAATTGTGAATTTGGAAAATGGTTGAAGTATGTAAGATTAGTTACTACGGACTTATGCATATCTCAGAGAATGGATATTTGAATATTTGTGTACTTTGTATGAGTGCAATGTAAATGAATGCGTCTGATTATTGTGATATTGTTTAGTATAACGGGATTAGGAATATGTACTGATGTGACGCAATTTATTGATGTATGTATGTACAAAGTAATTGATATCATGCTTTTTATTATGACTTTTGTTTTACTATTCAAGAACGTATTGATATCTCGATGTGAATGAATGCGTGACCGAAGAAATTTAATAGCCGTTATCTGATGATAGAGCTGTTGCAGTGTGAGATGAAAGGGCTAAGGAAAAATATTGTTCCGTCCTTGTGTTTTCACAGAAAGCATTTTAGGGGACAGAACTTCCGCTTCAGTTGAGTCCCTCGTCTCCAAGAGGTGGAGACGGAATTGAGACTAGCCGAACAGTCAAAGTCGACAGAAGTCTAGTCGGTGGAGAGAAGGTGGAGAGAAAGTGGAGGAGGAGGAAAAGGAGTCTGGAAGAGAAAGTGGAGGAGAAGGATTATAGAGAAGTCGAGGAGGAGGAGAAGGAATTTGGAGAAAGTAGGGGAAGAAGAGGAGAAGGAATTGGGAGAACAGTGGGGAGAAGAATACCACAGATGAGTAGAATACAAGGACAGGTGGAAATCGATCTCACACTGCTAATCAAGTGATGCAATAGGCTATAAAAGGGTCGAGCGGAAGGAGTGTAATTGGAAATTTTAAGTATTTGATTACTGAATTGTTATTAAATTGCTCTTCATTGAATTTCAACCCTTTTTGTATATGTAACCATCTAACCGTCGGCATTGCTGACTGGGTGCTCGGAGCTTTACATCTATCTTTCACTAATTTAACTTCCAACCAAAATCGAGCCTGAGTGGGACTTCTACTATAGTTTAAATAAAAGATTGGGAGCACCCCACCCCCACCAACCATAACAAAACCCCCATAATTACAATAGCATAATGTTTGAAACCGGAGAAATGGCGCGTAACAGAATTTCGCCAAAAGGATCACATAAGCTATGATTGATTAATTGTTAACTTCATTGAAGGTGATCAATCCAAAACCTAATCAACTGGTCAGGAAAGCACTATTACCGTTCTATAATGGTCAGCCGACTAAACATCCATCTCTTCTGATACGGACAATTGTGACTGAGCGACATCCTCAATAGCCTATACAGAGAATATTATTTTTGTGTTCATTTCAATTTATGAAATGAGTTCAGTATTTTTTTTTTTATTAATGATGGCGAGCAAACCATTCAAATTATTCAACGAGTTTAGTAAATTTCATTTGAATAGCGCATAAATGAAAGATTATATTCATCACATGAAGAAAAATATTAATTTTATTAACCAACCCTCATACTAGTGTAATGAAATGACTTTTAAATACATGTGGATGCCTTAGTCCCTATGACTTTAATTTGCGTGACGTTATGACGTAATTTGTGACGTCATGATGTGTATTATATATATATATATATATATATATATATATATATATATATATATATATATATATATATATATATATATGAATAACACCTTAGTCATATGTTAACATATTCACGTAACCACCATTTCAGTATTGTCTCTCTCTCTCACACACACACACACACACACACACACACACACACACACACACACAGAGTCAGTTAGTCACTCAGTCTCATTTACGCTCAACTTTAGGTATTTGTTTTTATACAAAGACCACATGCTTATAAAAACCGACGAGGAAATCGTAAAACTGTTTGGCTTAAGTCTGAGTCTGAGACCTGTTGCAAAGCAATCACAAAAGTCTGTACTCTTTAAAAAGACGCTTTTAATTATTTAAAAGTGAAAACTCAATTTTATGTTTATTTCTGTTGTTTTGGGGTTTTTTTTAGTGATCTCCAAGATTGTTTCTGGAAGGCCCTTGGGTGATCTTTGAAAACATGCTGATTGCATTTTTCTTTCAGTTTTACCTGTCCGCTAAAAGAGTTAACTTTTTATTTATACATTTACATATAAGTTTTATTCCCATATAATGTCATAACTTTTCTTTATTTTAAATATTTCATTAACGCAACTTGTGCCAGTTTAAGGTGAGGATGGTGCAAGCTGAAAAGTCCGTTTAAATATCAAATGGTTAAATCTAACAGAAAGACTTTATACTTTATTATATAACCCCTTAAATGGCTTTTTTGAAGACATTTTTTTTTCCCATGCGTGACCACTTTAAAAATCCCAAACATTTAACAGCTCTAAGTTGTTGCTGCCGTGATTTCTCAGCTCACCGAAATAAATGATTTAAACTGTTTCTTCTAGGCCCAAATTTTCCACCACTCATTATGAACAATTATTTGACTATCATTTTTCACGTAATAACTCCAGTCGAATATTTCTGAAAAAAAATTATTCACAATCAGTTATTACATATTTTTCGGAACAATCCATCTACATAAGTGTTTATATTTATGGACATCGATACATCGGGTTGACATATTAATATCAATGAAAATATAGATAATAAATTGTTTTGACGAAATACTTTTTAACCGTAACAGGCCAAACAATACCAACAGTAAAACGACACATTTTACTCAAATTGCCGTGAAAGTTCTGCCACACAACACAATGACCGGTAATCTTAAGGACTTCATGCCAATGACAGACGACTTTAAAATGTGACACTTAAATGAAAAACAAGTTTAACAATGTCTTGAAAGCTGATACCCAACAATAAAAAAAAGAAAGCGGGAGGTTTCGTCTAATGTAATATGATGAATATCATAAATAAAACATGAATCGGCATTGGTCAGGATATTGGATACTCAGTCGTTATAATAACCACACATCCGGTTTACTGTTAAACTTCAATAAAATCCAGCAGAATTTACAAGGGCTCCCCTGTCATCCAAACTTGTTGAAACCTAACTATACCATTATAACCACACACAAGATGCATACTTCAGCTTCGGTGGCCTAGTGGTTAGAGCGTCCGCTTCGAGTGAGGGATGTAGCGGGTTCGAACCCCGGTCGAGTCATACCAAAGACATAAAAAACGGTACGAACAGCTGCCTCGCTAGGCGCTCAGCATTTAGAGGTTAGTGTTAGGACTGGTCGGCCTGGTGTCAGGATAATGTGACTGGGTGGGACATCATGCTACATATCTGCGGCAGTGCTAGACATCACTATAAAATGACACACATACACACGCTTACATCAAAGTGATGACAGTTTTCTAACATATGCGGTACGCGTCGTGGCGGGGAAGCAATTCGTTAATTTACCAAAAGGGTAAAAAAGACAGGAGAACTAACTTAAGTTTCTGTAGGAATTATTGTGTTTTCCGGAATTTTCAATAAGTAACACTTTAAAGCAACCGCGCTGTTTGTCATTTTTTTTTTTTTAAAAAAAATACATTTATACTTATCAAGCAGCAATTTTTACGATTCAGTTATTTTTTTAGCGTTATATTTCTATGAAATTTTTTTTATTCCTTTGCTACAGTTGAAATTAATAAATATAATAATTTACTCTCTCTGTACCCTTTTTTCGTTTGTGCATAATCACCAATATTTCAAACCATTTAGGTAGTTAGCGAGATAGATAGATAGATAGATAGATAGATAGATAGATAGATAGATAGATAGGGAAGATTAATGGAGTGGTAAGCATATCGTTATATGAAATACGTATAGAAAGACTGCCAGACTGAACAGGCACTTTGACGAACACTTACTCTTAGCATCATCCTTTGTGAAAAAGAAAACGAATACTTTATGAATGGTATACAAATCGAAGAGAAATGAAAGAAAAAACTCTATTTTGCGAACTATTTACAGCAAAAATATATAACGGCCTTTTAAAAGTTTATTTACAACAGTGATATGCAAGAAATAAGAAACTCAAAATCAGATCGAAACTATTTAAACATGACAAATAATGAAATCTTTGCCTGGGCTCTAAATTTACGACCACTTTAATGTTAAATAGTAGTTTCGTAAATTTTCTATTCCTCATGCATATTTATTCTTAAATGGTATGTGACCTCATACGTACAATAGCATGGTTGCTGCTGTTGCAGGCTGAACTCCATTTTTCAGCACATGGCTACACATGGTGGCCTGTATAACTAATGTACGAAGAATCTGGGAAAACTCTGAGAAGATCCACCGACCCACGGGAAGCTACCTGCAAGCTTTCTTACATACCCATGTTAGCTACGCCCGGGACTCGAACCCACGCGGACAGAGGTGATTTGTCACTAATCTTTAAAGGCGAATGCCTTAAACCACTCAGCCACCCGGGCACCACAGCAGCATGCTAATATTGACGTTATGTATTGATGCGAATAAGAGAGAGCGTGTAAGATACGTTTGTAGTAAAAGTGTATAAAAAAGAAGGAATTATTGCTTTCTCCCTCTCATATTTTACTTGTAGTTTTACAACTTTAAAAGCGAAGTAGGATTTTGTGCGATGATCAAGATGGCTGTACCAGTTCATTTATAATTGTTACATAATACATATCCAATCTTTGAGTAGCCGTTACATAATTTGTATCAAATCATAATAGCTGTTACATAATTTCTATCCAATCATAATAGTCGCTACTAGACTCGAAGGAGGAGATTAAAGGCAAACAAAATAGAGGATTGGACATTTTTCTTAACCCAATGAAATTAACTTAAGCTAACATATTAAAAATAAAATATAACATGTACTGGCAAAAAAAAAAGAAAAAAAAAAAAAAAAGATTTAAAGCCATCAGAACAATGATTGATCTCACTACAACAAGACAGATACATGTACCTTGATGCATAGTCTTTACACACCCCAAATTTAATGACGGTCTGCTTGAACCAAAGTGTAGCCCAGCTGGACAGTCTGGTGAAAATTTGCTGCAAGAAAATTTAGCTTGTCATGCGGAAACAAAAGTCATAACCTAAGCTCCATTGACGTTGACCTTTTGATCTTCAAATGTAAAGAGAATTGCCTCTTTCCAGTGCAGTCGTAGTCGATACTTAAGAAGTTTGAGAAGAAATGCGTGTAATGAACTGGAGATATCATAAAGACATCAAAATGACAATCATGACTACACTGACTTTGAATTTTGACCTTTTCACCCTGGAATCAGCTGGGTGCTGCCTCAGCATATAGCTTGGAAGCTTGACTCAATTTCATCTTCTCTGACTTCGACCTTTGACCTCATCTATCTATGGCGTTTGAGGAAAGGTCAATGAAAGACAATTGATTCATCATGTGAAAACAAGAAGCAAAATTACGTATTTTGTTATTGACCTCTAACCTTTTGACCACTAAATATATAAAATTCATCATCTGCTCAAAAGCCGTTCACTTGTAACGTCTTAGCATAAATGACCGAAGTCAACACTCTGCTCCATCGCCGCTAAGTTAGCGTCGCTGCTATCTGGCTATTTCCTATGCAGTTTTTGACATTATCCTTACGCCGACTAGCTCGGCATAAATTATGTATGTTAAGAGTCGAACAAAATAGTTCAAAAGAATTGGCTCAATGACTTTGTTTGTTGTGGCATCCAATATATGTCCTGATTGTAATTTAAACTAAGGAAAATTCTTCGTAAACATATAATAATCATATTTATTGGAGCATTTCCTTTGTTAAATTCTCTGTTTCGGTGATGCTAAGTTTTGCACGTTGTCAAGCTCTTCTGTTTCGGAGCTAAATAAATTGTTATACGCAAAGGGGGTCTCTTGACCGAGTAAATAAAATATTCGCGTGTGTTCTGCGCGAAGTCCCTTGTTTTCCCCTATTTCCAAGGACTTCTTAAGAACAGTTGTTGTCAAGTGGAAGTTCTAATAACGCGACAAGACTATAATTTTTCTTGAATCTATCAATGACCACAAATTATCCCAACTTCGCATTTGCATCACAACCTCACAATTTTTGCATGGCAACTTCACAACTGTATGGCTTCTCCTTGTTAGGCTTTCGTAACATAGCGCCAGTACTTCACACGATGAACATATACAGTTCAAATACCCAATACAGGGAACTATTTTTTCATACTCTATCCCTGGGTCAGTCGAACCACGATTTTGAGCCGGACTTCACATGTATCACTCCCTCCACCACATTTGCCTCCATAGCAACAATAAAAGATATCTCCAGATAGTGGAACAACCCCATCTCATTTATTCCATTGTGCTAAATATCAGTCCCTATCACAAACATTTCAGAGGTAGGTAGCCAATCAACACCTTTAGATTTAACTATGAAATAAAGGCACATTTTTCCGACTAAGACCTGAAAAAAAGTCAACTGCGAAACTACACCATGAAATCATAAAATCTACCAATACTGCTTTGTG